>OMLB01055567.1:0-40996 GCA_900302555.1 Myripristis jacobus
ATTCACATTTTGCAGGATAATAGAGCATTTACATCAGTACTCTTGCAAGGAGTTTTGCCTTTATCTTATGAGACTTGTATTGGTGGTGATGCCTTAATATGTGGGTGTGAAATGCCCCATCTTAGGCATCACTGCATACTGTGTACTTGAAGTGTGGTGTGGTCACAGGACTTGTGGCAATGGGATTGTGCCCTTATATCCCGGTAGAGGGGGTCAGTCTTATTTGACCAGTGTCAAAAGACCTTGCTGGTGACAGAGTGTTGTCTCCAGCTGTTTTTACAAACAACCCTGATTGAGTCCAAATGAATGATTAAAGCTTTCTGGGCCCTGTTGTGTACCCTGCTTGTGTCGTAACACATGCTCAGTCTCAAAAATATGAAACTGTTGACCCTCTTGAAATATTTATGGTGTATCTTATGCAAACAGCCAAGCCAGCGCTAGTTGATTTTTTTGCAGTAAGCTCTGAAAGTGCAGGTAGTGAAAATATGAAGGTTGAGTCATCTGCTTTGTCTAAGGTTGTTCATTTGACATTGTGACAGTGTTCCTGCTGAAACTCCATTGAGGCTAGGTAGAGAGCAGCTAGAGGCGTCTCTGAGGGCTGAGCCTTCCTTAGTTAAACGTTTTGCAGCCGTTAAGCCTAAAGAGGACCTGTCAGATTGATGTTGATGGTGGTTAATACCTTACAGATTCTGTGTTAATACCTTACAGATGATTCCTGCTGCACCACTGCAGCCTATCCCTGTGTTTGGGGAACCATTTGAGACTGTGTAAGCCCCCTACCCAAGTCAAGGGGCACACTGGTGGCTCACCAGGTAGAACATATACTGCACATCAAGGCTACGTCCTTAATACAGCAGCCAGTGTTCAAATCCAGTCTAGACCCTTTGCTGCATGCCATCCCCTCTCTCTCCTCTGCCTTGCTTGTCTCTCTCCACTGTCACTATCAAAGAGGGAAGAGATGCCAAAAAATAATCTTCAAAGCCAGTTGTAAGAGAATTAGTGAAATTCTGCTCTACTTTTGGTTTGCCAAAAATTATCCAAACAGATCAAGGAAGCAATTTCATGTCCAAGGTATTCAGTCAATTGCTTGTGGTTATGGCTGTGAAGCACTGGGTTGCTAGTGCTTACCACCCTGAGAGCCAAGGAGGCCTAGAGAGTCAACCGATCCTTGAAGTCTATGCCATGCACTTACATGTGGTCCAGAGTGGGATGAAGGCATGCATCTTTTGCTGTTTGCATTCTGCGAAGCTGTGCAGGAGTCACTGAGGTTAGGTCCTGCTGAGTTGATATTTGACCTCACAGTCAGAGGTCCACTGAAATTGCTGCATAAGCAGCTGATGGCAGATTCCCTGTCTAATGCCAATGCACTTGACAATGGGAGTTACTTTTAAGAGCATCTCCATCATGCCTGTGAAGTAGCCAAACAGACCATGGCAAACTCTGAGATGAAGCAGCAGTTTGAGAAAAATGCTGTGCGGCTCTGTTTCCAGCCTTGGGACTGGATACCGGCTCTTCTGTCAATACTGGGATCAGTGTTGCATGCTGAGATTGCTGGCCCTTATGTGATTGAGAAGAAACTGAGTGATACAGACTGACATTTGCACAGAAAGCGTGGACCTTGTGTTTGTCATGTTAATATTCTGAAATCTTTCGCTGTCAGGCCCAGTGAGGGAAAAAGTCCTTCAAGTGTGCCCAAACGCACATCTGCATTGCAGCATGACATTGATGTAAGAGATAGTGCCCCAATCAAGCAGCATCCCTACCACGTGAACCCTATCAAACCCATTTTGATTAGAAGGAGGTTGAGTATTTGCTTAAGAATAGCCTTGTAGTTCCTAGAACAAGCCTGCAGTTTTTTTTTCTTGGTACCAAAAGCTGACTTAAGGACTCGATTTTTTTAGTTTATTATGTAAACTGTAAACAACATGTATGTTGTTAGATCCCAATGACTATGCTGAATATCTTCAAAGACATTACAAAAGTCTTAATTTTTAATGTTTACAAGGATACAACAGTAATCTCGGTCTCATATCAAGGCAGCAGTCTGGAGAAGCTCCCGCCCCTTCAGTTATTTGACAGATTCAGTTGCAGGTGGTTCATATAACAATATGAGCTGCTTCAGCCAATAACACAAACAGACTGGTAGCAAAATTAAATAGAAAAACAAGATAAAGTGGTCCACTCTGCTCACTAGCGCTACAAGTGGCTGTAAACTGTTGGTCATTGTTAATAAAGGTTAAAATTTCACTTTTGTTCTCCTTAATTCATTACTGTGTATGAAATGTCTTATCGTCTCCTCTCAGTGCCTTTCAGTGCCTCCCAGTCATTTCCTCCTGGGTTTGAGGAAAAGCTGACAATAAATCAAACCCAGTGGGACACCTGGCCCTTTCAACAATGAATTTGGCTCACATCCCGAAGTTATGAACAAAAAAATTACACTTCCTTGCAAAGCCAATGCATTGTTGATACATGGAAAGTGGAAATCAACCAAAACTCGAACTGCAATATGTGGAGTAGCGTGAGAAAAAAAACAAAACAAAACAAAAAAAACTTGGTTTCCTGCTTGAAGAAAAAAAAGCTCTGCAGGCCAGTGCATTGCACAATGCACTGTTCAGCTCACAGAAGCAATCACAAGCACACAGCTTCATAAAACAGAATAACATCTACACCATGAGTCAAATGCAAATGTACCCCATAATGATGTGGATTAACAATAACAACTGAGCAAGCTCTTTATTATTGCAAAAATATTTGAGCATTGTTTGCTTATTTTGTTTGGTGAGTGGTGAAGGAGTGAAAAGCTGCTTTCCTGTGATGGGCAGTTTAATTATGGTCAGATTGCAAGCACAGCCAGACTGTGGGAGCTGATAAATAGACAGCCTGGTGCTTCATGGTGGCTCTGTGTAACAATTGTGTGTGTTCTGCAACTCAGCACTCTCTTAGGAGGAGAGGGTGTTTAGGGCTGCTGGTGATGGAGACAGCTAGTTAGGGGGCAAGATCTCCAGCTCAGTTTGTAACATCACAGCATGTCAGTGTATCACTCGTGTCCTATTTTGGTTGTTGCCAACTAGTACACAATACCAATATCCTTCAAACAGACTCATCCAAAAAAGACAGCAGGTTTGTAAGGTTTTGTTTTCTAAATCTCATATTCTAACTTGTTTTTGAATGGATCGCACTGACCAAGACACTGCTCAGTCGAAAGCAGGTTCCATTTACACTGTCACTGTGCCAACACTATTGGGAATCTTGTAATTACAACTGTAATGTTGTAATAACAGGTGAAATGTGCTGGAACAACCCCAGTAACATGAGAAATACAAATAGTAATGTTGAATTGTACCCAAGATACCGAAGAGGTAAAGATAGAACATTTTAAGTGTCATGTATAGCAAATTTTAGCCGATAAATATATAGAAAAAAAATGTTGTTTTTTTAATCTCCATTCACGGCTTTTCAACTTAATTTCATCAGCTGTGTGTTTGTTGCTGTGCCAGTTGTGTCTTTGATCCTCCATCCTTGCTCATATAAATTCCTCATCTCTGGCAACATTACCACCTAAGCCTCTTTAAAAGCTGTGGGAACACTGCACATTGTTTGATGCTTGATGGGAAATGTACATGAATTATGCACACAAACATGCACAGCGTAGCATCCACAATAGTTGCCATGCAATGTCATGCAATGCTTTATGATGAGGATCTATAACGATTTTTGCAAATACAAGCATAAATCTACAGTTCTTTCACCAACAATAATCCTCCAATATTTTCCCTACAAATCCTTTCACCAATCCTTTTACATTAGATGCAAACCCACTATACCTGCATGTGTCATCCTCCCCTCTGCATTTTGGTAAATTGAGGCCATAACACATACTCCATTATATAATGTCATTATGTAAATAGGAAATGGAAGTGTGGATATGTGCGGCATTGTGAGGGCATTGTGGTCATGTTAGGGATTTTACCAGCCCACTAAAGAATATTAGTTTTGTCAGGTCTGCCATGTTAGATAACAGACATAAAGGTTGGTGTGGCTGGGATGGGAGTGGATGATTCCATTCAAGAGAAACTGAGACAGCACTGACTACAAGGTGATCATGAAGATTTGCTAGAAAAAATATAAGTGTGCTTTACAGCTACAGCATGCATTCATTCACAGCCTATATTAATAAGAGAACAGCGGCGTATCACAGTGAAGTTCTTGTATTTTTTCCTATGTGTAGAACTTCTACCTCAATATGGCATTGTCCAATAAACTGACAGCATAATGTAATGGTTCTACAAACATGAGACTACCGCAGCAAAATTTGGTAATATGAATAATGTGCAGTAATTTTAGAAAAACCGTACGCATACAATCAAATAGCTTGAGTGAATTATTTAAAATACCACATACACCAATGTAACATTTGAGTGAGGTATTATCGCTGTGTCAGTGTCACAAATCCATCCCTAAACCGCTAAGCATCACACATGGGAGGAATCCCACACCCATATGCAGAGGATTGCAAAATACTTCCAAAATATTTGGCAATAATTCATTTTTGGAGCACATTTGCACACGGTGCAGCTTTTCCAGAGGGTTCCGACAATATCCCACCCCAGCTGCTTCCTCTGCCACTTCAACCCAGTCAGTGGGGTTATGGTCCCAGTCCCCTGCTGACTGTCTGCTGTACCTGAAGGACCACAACAGACGTGCACCACCTGACGCCACCTGAAAGCAGTAATACAGACGTCACTGTCAGACTAGCACAAGCAGTGAAGAATTTGAAATTCTGGCATAAGGAATATGCTCTTTAGAGCCGGCTTAGTGTGATGCTAACTGAATCAGAAAGTGTAAAAATGAGCCATGAACTATGGATCCTGGATGTGATCATATATATTTTTTTGGATGTTAGATGTGGTGGAGAGTAACGGATTTTAATGGGGCCGATATCTGGCATTTTGAGATAATTAGCGCTCACAAGGCTGATAAACAAAAAACGTCTGCAGACACACATCTGCAGACAGCCTGTCAAACAATGTTAGCACCCCACTCATCTGCTGTCAGTCCTGCTGTTTTTTTTTGTTGTTTGTTTGTTTTTTTGATGACCTCTGGACATTTATTTAGTTGATACATTTAGCTGATACATTTTTGATTTAGTGCACTGCAGGCATAGTGCAGATCTACTTAGGAAAACAGCCACAATATATTGTGGCTATTATTATTATTGGGAATTTTTTTATTTATTCATTTACTTTTTTAAATACCTCACCATATCCTGCATGATTTCAGAATATCATTAGCTGCCAGGGGAGGTAGAGATGGGGAATATATTCATTTATATGTGACTTGACCTTGTGTTTGGTAACTGAATGTTTCTTAGTACTCACACTCACACTATACCTCTTTCTATATTACACAAGAAGCTTTTGAGAATTTCTGTACCATCAGTGAATAATGTGTATTTTGTATCTTGTATAACTGTATGTGACATCCTACTTGATGTTATGAATGTCGTTTGGTTGCTCCACACCCTGACTAAGACCTGACTAAGGCCCAAGTGGCCTTCAACGTTGTCATTAATCTAACAGGTTCTTTGCTTTACCCATGGACTTTCCGCAAACTAGCACCTGCACCTGCACCTGCACTTAGAACCACTAAACTTCCATCATCTTGATTTATACAGCTTGGATACATGGGACAAGTCTGGAAGATCCATATTTGAGCCCACAGCTTCACAAGCTGAACAAGACAGGGACAGGAGTAAGAAATACCTCGCTTCAGGTCATCCATGATTGAAATAATAACACGTGGTGCCGCTGAAATCCCTTGGTGTGATATCATCAGCTGTAGCAGGATGTGCCTTGGGAATGGTGTGCATTCACACCCGCCGGGGCCTTGACTCACCACAACGCTGCTGCGTCAATTGTGGTGACCACTCACTTTTTCCTGGCAGTGAGACAGCCAAAACAATCCCATAGAATAGACTAGCAGTGGTCATAACTGTAGACCGTTAGGCTGTCCCTTTGAGACGGGCTTTGAGTGCACTGTCTCTTGTCAAGCCATGCATCACACTCCCTACACTGCCTGGGCCTTTGAGAGCGTTGGGTATTACCCCCTCATGTTGTACTTGCTGTTACTCATTCCCACAGCAGCTGGCCTCGACCTTCAACATCTGTATCTGTACTCCCTCTGTGATGATCAGCTGATCATGTCCTGGTTAGACATCACTTCCAGCAGGGAGTGAGTCAGTCCCACAGCTCCAGTGCTGTGACATGTAGAGCATCTCTCAGCACAATGTTGTCTCTGGCAAACCAAGTGTGGCTCATGCCTTGAATGCATTACAGTTTGAAAAATCAATGGTTGCACCGCTTTTTCACTCATTGTCATGTTGTGCAAATGACATATTTTGTTGTTGTCCCAGCAGTGGGCTCATTGCCCACATTGATGTCAGGTGACATACATAGATGAATGTGAATCGTTGAGGCAAAATGATCTCAGAAAAAAAATCCAAACTGGGTTACTTTCAGTTGTGTGTGGATGTAGCCATGGTGCGTGCCTCTCTGAAAGGAGAACTGACAGTATACTACCAAAACACGTTCACCTTTACTGCTAGTTTACTGTGTGCAGATTGTTCTCATGTTCCTTCAGTATCAAGAAATTTTGGAAACATTTAGTGTAGTTAAGAACGGCAGTCAGCTTTATTGGCGCCTTTTCTAACATAGCTAAGGAATATATTCTTAAATCCGTTACAAGAGAAAATTTCATTTTATTTCATTGAGATGCTCCATTGAGATGCGGCTCTCAGTCATTGACTAAAGCCCAATTCCTTGAACCTGATCTCATTGGCAAGTAAAGTATAGCCTATCAGGAGGTTGCTTTTTTACACTGGATATATTGAGCTACATACTTGTCAATCAAACTACATGGTAAGTACTCTCACATCTGTACTCTTCTGTAGGTGGTGCTCTTTGCTTTGCCTGTTCAGCCAGTGGATTTTTTTTTCACTTTCATGAACTTCTAGAGGTTGAATGACTGTTTAGTTATATCAGCTGGTGATCATCTGATCAGAGTTGAGAGCAGCTGCGGTTCTGGGATGGGAACATTCACTGCTGATCCTTCTAATTGTGCCATTGACCTACAATTAATTCAGTTCAATTAAACATCTGTGAGGGGAGAAGTCTCTTTGATAATCCCAGTGCCTGCCACAGAGGGAAGGGAAGGTACAGCCATGTCCTCTAAAATCAGCCAAAATAGACTTGGCCTAGTTCCTAGCAAATTTTAAGTTATTTTGTCATTTCTCCTATGTTTTTTCTTTTTTTCTTTTTTTTTTTGTGGCTGAATTCGTTTTGTCGTTACTCTCAGAATGCTTCAATATTATTTGATTAGTGCATTAAATTTCTTTTTCTTCCTGAGGGGGATATCCCTACAAGCATCTGATCTCAAGAAATTCAAAGAATGTCCCTGGTTATATCAGGCAAAGGTTTCTAAATGTTTATAAATAATCATATGATGATAGACTATCATTACAAACTACAAAAACGAAAGAGCATATGACGTCTAAGAGGTCTCAAATGTTGTCACAGCTGATTTATCTCTAATGGATTTGACTCTAAATGTTTTTGTAATTTTAATCCCCCAAGAAACATGCTGATTATTTCACCACTTGAAGTCCCGTTGTATCACTGTGGAATCTGATGGGTAGCTTAGTGCATCTCAAAATATTAAGAATCACGGTCTACTGTGTGGTCTCTCAGATTGGTGATAACCATGTATTACAAGCTCTCATAGCTGCCATTGCTCTGGCTTGCTATGAAAAAAATGCTGTTTTAAATCCTGGAGGACAGCTCCTCACATAACAATGCTGTTTCACTGATCTAATCCCACGGGTGTAATGGAAGACTCCAGAATGACGTTTTGGAAAAAGAGCTACAGGGGACGACCTTCGGAAAAATTCTAAAACTAAAACAAGTTTGATTTCCAAGCCTTCTGTGTGTTTATTTCTCTGTGTGAACTACATGGAGTGGAGGCTCCAGGGGCTGAGAGTCATAGGGGAGCCTTCTGGAGACCTCATCCCCTTGTAGCAGGCGGGTGTAAGCCAGGGCTTGGGCTTGTAGACAGTCTTTCTCTCTAATGTGGCCGAGACTTGCATTTTCTCACTCCCTTTCTGGCATACACACATTCCATTTCCTTACTCTGCCAGCAGCCGATTAATTACCAATAGATTAGAGAAGAGCAGAACAAATGCGGGGAGGAGACATTTGGGTCAAACTCGTTCTGCAGGACAAGGGCAAATTGTGTGATCTAATAGAGAATGGTTGAAGTCTGCCATAGGTTAGGCAGCAGTTAGTCTGGCAGGCCTTTGTCTAAATGAGACTTTTCCATTATGAAAGATTCACATAATAAGCACTTTGAATTTCATTACAGCGTTGCATATATTTACATGTGAAAACACACTCATCTCAAACACAAAATTGGGCTGCAACAGTAAAGAGCGCCCCATCCCTACTGATTAAGACAGTATTTACAACATACAGCAGTACTTTTACAGCTCTGACAGTCTGCATTTTGAACTGAAGCTGGTTAACTATTTGTGTTGAAAGACTGGAGTCACTCTTGCATGAGAATTATCATTGTAATTCTCATGTTGTAATTATTCAAAACTTTTTACAGTAAATGCATAAGAAAATATTTGCACACACTCCTGTCACGCGGTGAACAACTGTAATATTGGGACTACATAGAGATACCGAAGGAATGGCAGGCTTGTCCAAGAGTTAACAAGACACTGAAGACTTTTCAAGATTCTTAATTATTCATAGAATGGAAATGTACAGACGGTAGAGAGTTCATTAAAATGACACCAACCTGCTACCACACTACAATCAGATCAGAATAGAAAGCAATAAATAATGATCAGTAAACACCATAAAAAGAGCATTTTATAGGGGCCAAAGTTAAGGGAGGTATTACTCTTAAAGCCAGCGGTCATAAGCTTCAACCCAATGGCAGGAGTTAGAGGCAGTCCTCGAGATTATGAGTATGGTCAGCAATTACTTTCTCGGCCTTCCTCTCAGACCTCGTACAGTCTCACATAGTTTTTGTAGTCCCACCCACAAAGCTTTGATCCTGAGCCAAACTACTTCTGCACCTGGTTCTTGTTGGCTTCAGACAGACACTCCTACAACGGGAGGAGTTCAGTTGGTTTTCAATGTGACAGTTAAAACTTTTAATTTAAACACTTTCTTTACATGTAATCTGTTGTCAGTGAAGCTCAAGTTAAAGCTATTGACCCTTCAGTTCATTTAACTAGCAGTGAATTCTTCAAATGCTTTAGGGGTGGCCTTACCTTGTGAAGCAGCTGGATTTGCAAGATCACAGTCATGCAGGAATCCCATCTTGTCAAGCTTCAAGTTATGCAAGTTGCAAAGTTGTGGCTGAACAACAGCGGTTCGGACCAATCAGTGTCCTACAGGCAGCTGTGGACGTGGTTTCTGTGTGACAACAGTGGAAAGCAAGCCTAGCCTTTTATGCACAAATTTTCCTGAAAAACTAGGCAAGAATCCTCTATCGACACGTTAACTACATATTTAGTTACTCGATTTGCTACCTGTCAAACTTCCTTAGACTGCAGCTTTTTGTTGTTTCGTCTTTGTCAATCTCCTACTATCTCTTAGCATTCATTAATCTGATTGGTTGAAGTGAGCCAGTCATATACAGTGACAGAGAGATGGATCATCCAATCAGCTGTCAAGTATTTTTTGAAAGCATCTACCCTTTTCCAAACAGTTCCCAATGACAACTTCCCCCATGGTTCTGTGTAAGAAACCATCTGGTTTTGTCATCTTCAACCTGATTTTCTGTAAACTGGTGGGGCCTGAAGGTGGCGCCATGCTCGATGCTTGTGGCCGATCATCTGCTGTCTGGTGGAATCCAAGCCAATCAGATGCCATCGTTACCTGAGCAGCTGTTGTCATTTGTTGGTGTTTCTGTCAATCAGCAAAAGAACATCCTTCAAAAATGACATCCCAAGAGAGGGGGTTTTTTTTGTAGCAAATTTTATTTTAATAATTTTTATTCCAAGTAAATCAGGTTTTCCACGTTCCATCATGTCAGGAGTTTGTTAGCAGCAGGTGCTGAGCTGCTAAACCCATAATGCCTAGAAAATTTTTGGAAGGATAAAAGTGGCAGCCAAACTTTTGTCCATGATTTGTGTGCGTGTGTGTGTGTGTGTGTAATTTATTGTATTGTAGTTTAGTTGGCTCCAATGAAATCATAAATAGGAGTGCACATTCAAATTCAAATTTCCTCATCAAGTGAGAGAATTAGAGCGAGTCAAAAGTATCCAGTATCTGCATCCAGTTTCTCTGTCCAAAATAAAACTTTCAGCCAATTGCTAACATTTCCTATGATTTTGTTGGTAGAGCCATCAGACAAACCAAAGTGAGATGGCAGTATTCCACAACATTTAGACAGCACTTATTTAAATATATTTATCCTTAAAAATAGTTAGAAAGGGAGATGAGAGAAATGAGAGAAAAATAATAAATATCTCATAATATGATCTTGAAAGGAAAGAACCTGTGTGGTTTCAGCTGCGGTTTTACCATGGCGACATCATGTTCAAATCTCGAAACCCTTGCAAAATATCATCCCAAAAACAAAGTGTGTCCAGGCAGTTCCATGATAAAGCTACAGGAGGGGAGGGGAGCGGCGGCCCGGGACCCCTGAGGACGATCCATTGTATTCCAGTGGTTTAGCCAGCAGCAGGCAGGATGCAGACCAGTGGTCCAGCCAAACAGCTTTATCTGTGTGTATAAACGGCAAATCTCCACAGGACCTTAAGCCCAAACACCAGATAAAGCCAAACATCCTTCCCAAGAACTGAAAAACAGTAGCGAAAATGAGAGAAGCTGTGTGTGAGGCAGTTAAATTAAGACCTATTGTGTTTCCAGCTAGGATGCAGTCAGTGTCTTCCATCTCCCCCTCTCTGTAATTCTCTCATTTGATGAGGGAAAAAAATAAAAATAAAAAAGTTGACAACTTTTATTGTATGTTTCCAAATCCGCACTTTTTACATGTTACCCAAAATTCTACATTCATATGATAGATGAGGGATATTGTTTTTCATTATGAAGAAGTATTCCTAATTTATGTTCAGTTTCTCTTATTTCTGTTACTATTTGGTCCTGCAAAGACACACTTTGTCTTACCCACAGCATTTTGATTCTGAGGCAAATTTCTGAGGTTAAATCCACATTTTGCATTTGATCAACAAAAGGCAAAAAAGGGCTGTACATAAGAACAGTGGCATATACAACATAAATAAAGGTGCAGTTCTCACAGGCAGATGTCAAAGTGGTGGAAGAAGACATGAAGACTGTTTGGAGGATAATGTATTTACATGCAATAAAAGTGTTGACTGTTTCCAAGAGATATTTACACCAACATAAATGAATTGCTCTGAACATTACTACTGAAACACACCGGACGGACAGCTGATTTCACCATCAGTGTGAAGAAGTTGGAAGATAGTTTGTTAATGTTACACCACGATGTCATTATTTACAGGACCCCTAGAGGGTGCTTAACTTTAAAACTTAACTAATGGTTATGATAAGCTGCTGTACAGATGACCTACAGGTCAGTTTTTGCCAGTGAACAGTCTCATGTTTCTCTATTTCACTTGTATTTGCTGTTGCCAGTAAAGGGGAAGATTTGATGCTGAACCATGTCCAAAAGTCTGCGAAAAAAAACAGAAAAAAAACACTGTCCTCTTGCCGACTGTACTTCAAAGCAAGAGGATCATCAAGCAATTATTAGATAATGAGATAATCCCACTTTCTTCCAATTCTAATCACCTTTTTCTAGTAATTATGAAATAATTTGTCATTTTCTTGATAGTGGGCTGATCTGCCTTATTTCAACATATTTATACCTGTTCCTGAAACAAGTCGAACTGCACTGGAACAATCGGGATTATCTCATCCAACGGAAGGTATTTTACCTTGTTTAAAGAAAAACAAGAGTTTAAGACTGAAGATGAGACTGAATAACTATCTGAATGCAGTGAATGGATATTGTGCATAGTTCGTTTGAAGGTTGAATACATGTGACGTACTCAGGTGCATCTTCACTTTTGAAAAAGCACAAAAAAACACCTAATAGGGGGGAAAAGAGATTCAAATGAGCTTGTAGTGTAGTGATGAAATGCCAACATTTACAAACTCAAAATCAAGTCTTAAAGATAAATGCCTTGTGCATTTTAAATAAATTGTTTGAAATATGACCCATGCCAAAAAAAAAACCGATTCTCTCAAACTACATCTTCCTGAAATATTTTAAATTACAATATCAGAGGTACAAAATGATGCGTCACATGCTGAGACTGATTAAATATTGACCTGCTGTGCTGTTGCTAACAGGAAGTCCAAGAGAGAAATCTGGATCAGGAGAATCCAAATTAGAGTTCTAGTGCTTCACTTTTAGGATAGTTTTAGTATGACGACTAAAGAAATGGTGAATAGTTTTGCCAGAATCCGTCTACTAAATTCTATCTTTTTTTTTTCTCTTTGCTTTCTTTACATTCACTCAACAAATCAGGACGTTCTTTCAGCTCAAAGCAAGCTGCAGCATTATGTTAAGGCATCAGCGTTCATGAGAAACATGAGTCTTAACCATCAGCCAGAGGCCAAAATTCATCTCGGCCATGGCTTCACTTGTTCATAGGAATTATACCAAGATATATCAGTTTGACAATGATTTAATTCTGTTTAAAAAGGCAAGACAGAAGCGTCGTGTTTCAAACACCTTACTTCTCTGTTGGTAGCCTTCTTTCAAAGTCTGAAGCCTCAATAATTCAAACATCAGGCTTGAAATTTTAAACAGTTGATGCTTTCATGCTCAATCAGCAGGAGGGAAGGAATATTTTTGTCATGCAGACTTTTAAATCACTTGGTGGTGTAATCTAATGGTAATCATAAGAAGTATGTTCAGTGTTTTCCACCTGTATTTTGTTTGATGAGGGTCCTGATGTGGGTTAGTTTTAGTTTGTAGCTGTGAATGAGGATGAGCTTAGACGACCGTGTTGTTATCGATTCTTTCCCTGTTGTGTTATTGATGTCCGGTACTCATTTACCCTTGATCAACACAATTTCCCAGAGGGCCTAATGAAGTCAGCCTCATACATTGTACAGTACTTTGTTTACTTAGCACTCAGTTGTGCTATAAAACAGGATTTGCAAAGACTTTAAATGATCAAAACCACAAGAGGTCCTTGATCATACAGACATAACTGTGCACAAAAAATACTAGGCTGATTGGCCCAGTAGTATGCAAGATTAGCTCACACACACACACACACACACACACAGACCAAACAGTTGATCCCCTCCAGGCTACCATCTGGCAAGATAAAAATGATTCAGCATTTTCCCTAAAATATTATACTTAGTTGAATGGAAAAACATCTTAAACAATTTTAAGACCATGAGAAAAGATCAGGATGATTATGAATGATGGCAGTAAATCTACACTACTAATAATACTAATAATACTACTACTAAAACATCTTAAGTCCTCTATGTATGGATCAAAATCTCACATTTGAATCGGTATATAATATATATATAAGACATCTGCCCTGATATTTGTGTGACCCTAATGTGAACGATGTTTTTCACCCTCTAATAAACCTGTTCCATAAAGGATACTGCCATGACAGAGTTTATTGAAGTCCAACTGACTTTCCTCGTATCATCACTTTTTAGTGTAAGTGACTTTGCAGACTCTGTGAGGAAGGAGATGCTGTCTAAGGCTGTCAGAGATAATCAAGGGCAGCAGCGGCACAAAAGCTGCCGTCACACACTCTGCCTGGTCCGGGATGGAAGTGCTGAGTTTGCCTTTTGGCTCTCGCTTTGTCTCTCTTACTTTGCTCTCTCTGCTCTCCTCTCCCTCTGGCAGGTGACAGCAACACTTTTACCATCACTTCAACTTCCAGACAAAGGAAGCATTGGACAGAGTATACATGACAAGTGGATAGAAAAAGAAAGAAGATTGGGAGAGGAGATGATTGACCCACCAAATCTTAAAATAAAGTTTAAGTGGTAGCTCAGGTTCTTACACCTATATCTAATTGTGTAAATAATTGTTCAGGTTTTATCCACCAGCTCCTTCCCTGCCAGGTGGACATGCATGTAGGACCAAAGAGTTGGCTGCTCAAAAATAAAAATGGGTCGACTGAGCAAACACGATATTATGCATTGAAATTAAAATTTAAAAAAGTTTTGAAGAATGCACACAAACAGGGTTTCTTCAGGGTTCTTTATTAACACACTTTGCCAGCCACCTTGCTTGCCAACTGGTGGAACTACTTTGTTTGTGTATCACTACACAGCGCGACAGTGAAGGAGTTAATGCAACACCATAGGTGTAATACTGCCCAGTGTCATCCAAACCAGTCCCTACCAATAGACTTTTCTCACAGTTCTGAAATGGTTCTAATTATATTAAACTATATTATATTGAATTTAAGTGTAGCAGAGCTTTGCATCAGACCAGGACCCTGGCTCTGTTAGACCTATGTGGAACAGAACCTTCATTAATGTCATTAGTAACACCCAGTTACCATATGGGATAGGTGTTACACTAACTGAATGTTTCTGACTGCTGTCTTTTGGGTCCACCAGAAACTCAAGTCGTAAAGTTTCAAATAGGTTTATAGGATTGGTCCATGTTTTAAAAATGTAATTCATTTGAAAAATCTTAATCGTGGCAGTTTAAATGTTACATGTGGACAGGCAAGTGGAAACAAATGCAGGAGAATGGAAGCAAGCAGGAGCCATGAGGGGACAACAAAACACTAGGAACAAAACTCTGGGAACTGATTCACGCAAGGAACGGCAAAACATAACAATGAACCGATAAAGCCCTGAACTCAAAGCAAGACTTGAATAAATACTGAACGAGTGAGCAAACTAGGTAGGGACAGGAGGGAGCAGAGGATTGGCTGAAACAACGAGGGCAGAGCTAATAAAACCACACAGGGCATGTGTGGGGATGAACAAGCTGACAGGACTATGGAAGAACAACAGGGACAAAATGAGCACACAAGACTAAGATACAATAAAACACAGAAGAAACAGAAAATATAAATCCAACACAAGTAAAAAACTAAAAGCGCAAAAACAGTCGTCAAAAGAAAAAAGTCAGCAAGGTAAAACACAAACATCATTCAACATTCAACTCAGAAGTCCATAAACCACAGAATCATAATATCAAAATCAGAATAGCAACCATTTACCAGTCGCATGAAATATTTAATTCATAAGCTGCTTTATTTGAGGTCACCTTGGCCCGTGTGTCCATTAGTGATTGCTGCAGTCAGTGTATTTCCAGTCAGGATTTGTCCTTCATGGCCGATTTCTCTCTTTATATGAACAAATGCGCCAGAAGAAGGTGTACATGCTCAGGTGCACACCACGTGTCTGTGGGCAAAATATCATCAAGGTTCTCATCTACCTTTTTATGTTCATATTAGGTACATCGCATCTCATCTTTCAGCTTAATATAAACACAGTTATCGCCTAACCCAAAAACGCAACCCCAGTTCATGACCACTTCTGTTTCCATCTCAGCAGAATAGATGACTTTATTAGGAGCATAAATGTGGGCGAGTCTTATACACGCACTGACTGTGCCAAATGTGTGCAATCAGCCTGAAAATATCCTGTTTAACAATAATAATAATAATAATAATAAACAATAAAGCATCAACTAGAATTGGTCCTACAATCCCACAGAGAGGGAGAAGCATTCAGCTGCTGCACCTCAACAAATGTATTTTTTCACAGGTCAAGTCAATGGATGACAGTGATAAAACTGAAATGTTGAAATAAATTGAATCAACAAATAGTCTCTTCTGCCTTTGCATTATTTTCCTCTATGCATAAAAAACAACTCTCAAGATGATTCGTAAAGATTTCAACAGTGGTGCACAATTTCATGCAGATAGAAATGAGTGCACAGCATTGAAAGTGTCTGAATTTCATGGGGGATTACAGAATCAGTGTCCTGTATGTTATTATACTGTCGACTAATAGAGGGGCTCGTTGCAAATCCCAGCACTCAGCTAAATGTCCAGCGGTAAATGAACAACCACTCCACCACTCGAGCGTAAACCTCCTCCCTGCTGCTGATGGGTCAGTAGGTGAATTTGGCACCTCTAGAGGCTGATTCCCTTGAGGGAGCGTGTGTCTGTGCAAAAAAAGGTGCTTGCATATGAAAGACACAACGTTCTTGGGCTTCCTCTAAGCTGAAAAACTGTATGTGTGTGTGTTTTGCTCATTCTACACAAGCACACACTTCCAGCTGACCTATAATACCTGCTCTCCTGAGGATTCATGCCACATTGCTCTAATCATACTACACTTGACCAAGGGGGATTCTCTATGTGTGTGTATGTGTGTGTGTGTGTGTGTGATCATGCCATTATAGACTGTAATTAGTGCACCAGGAACAGCCATTGTCTCTTTCAGGTAGTGCCCTCATTACTGCTATAAGAGCTGCACAGGGACAGTCTGCGATGCAGCCGGTATATTAGATGTAGAGAAAAAGGGCTGCATCAACCTCCTCAGGCTCCCACCACACACACACAACACAATTTTATTTAACACCTGGGCAGGTTATAGCAAATAAGTGGCCTAATGTTGCCAATACAATGCTTCAGCATGTACCACAATATAATGCAGCACAATACAATACATAATTCACGCTCTCTAAATGGGTGTGAAGGTACTGAGGCGCAGTGTATTTACCATTTCATGCACAGAGGAAATTAAATCCCACCGTATCACTGATATTTTCCACAATACAAATATAATAACAGCCTGGTATTTGAATGCAGGTGCACCTTATCCTCTTGATTCCAGTAGTGTTACGCTAATAAAGAGTGAATTTTTCATCGGTTTGGGAAGTATTGTGCAGTCGCCTGGATGTGAAAGAAGGCCAGCTCAGTTTTCATTCGGTTCATTAGTTTATAACCAACGGCATGAACATAGAGCCATATACAGCTGGATGACATCTTTCTACTGCATAATAAATAAGACTTAAAGCCTCTGAAACCTAAATAAGATTTTATCTCTTTCAGAAATATTTAAAAATCACTACTTTGGCCTATGAAGAGGCTTGATTTTTCATTTATTTTATACTACTATTATGATAATTATTATTAGTAGTAGTAGCAGTAGTAGTAGCAGAGGTAATGTTGTTGTTATCATTTGTCCAAAGGTCTAGAGTTTAGCAGCTAATTTAAATATATGCACATTTGTTTCTATTTCGAAAATATGTTTTTATACATAGCTATATTTTATATATATATATACACACACACACACACACACACACATACATAGTTAGATAGATAGATAGATATAGATATAGATATAGATATAGATATATACACATTGTATTTTTATCTAGCTTGGGCATTTTTTTGTTTTGTTCTTACTTTTGCAGTGCCAATAAGTCTTTTAATATTCTTATTCTTATTCTTCTCATTACTATTATTATTATTACTTATTATAATTCCTGATTAACAAATAATTAATTAAGTTTAATACAAACATGCATTTTTCAACGCCGGCGCCAGCAACCCGTTTAGGTTTTAGTGGTGATTAGGAAGATGATTTCTGCTTTACAACTCATTGCCATTTTTCAAATCACTAAATTTGTTTGGAACTGATATCCAAGGTCCATGAATTACAGGTCAAGGTAGGCCGTGAAAAATAGAACATACTGCAGTGAAGAGGTGTTCGTATTGATTTACAGGCCGTTTTCTACAAAGGTCTTAATGGCATCACAACGGCATAATCAAGCTACAAACGCTCTTCAAATAAACGCAGCTACTGAGTCTATAGTCTGAGCGGCTCTTAGAGCTCATACACACAAAAGGAGTATTGAGCAATTCACAGAGACCGTTTCACCTTGCCCATGTTCCTGTTGCTTGGTAACATGTCTTTAATGAGGCTTTTACTGGAGAAAGACACCACCTGATGTGACTAATGAGGTGGACCATGACGTTCATCTGATTCCTCACCCTGTTGCCTTGACAAGGGATTGTCCAGGAGGGTCCTCTGAATGGTTCTGGTATACCTCCAACTCTGAAATCACAGCTGACAATTTAATGTACATTTCCAGTGTTCTCAGATAACCACTCATATGATATGTTACAAAAAGTCATGTACACTGTGTGCATGGTTGCAGAAATGCATTAAAACAGCCTGGGTGAAGATTAGTGCGAAGGCTTTTGGTCCTGATTATTTCAAAGCAGCACTCCACCCTCTGACCTCCACGTTTACTTTCCACTGCTATTTCAAGGTCAAGTGTATGATTATGTAAGCCCCGCCTTCCTGCCTCAGTATTATGGAAATTATGGAACATTCATGGTGAGATGGCTCTTGGTACATTTTAGTGACCATCTTCTCCCACAGCAGGGTGCGCTTCATGGACACACTTTTCCTCACTGTGACAATTGGTTACATTCTCCAAGGTTATGTAAGTCCTGTGGGGGATTTCAGCTCAGCTTTGATCCTTGATCAAAGGCTGACTTGCTGTGTGAGAGGCAAAGATGTTGCAAAAGTGTTGAGCACATATTCTTCTCCCTGCTCCAGCCACAGAGTAATAATAAGTCAAAACTACAAGGAACATCACCCAGGAGTGATGCAGAAGTGGCTCTTTTTCTTTTCTATTGACAGGTTTATCATTTTTGAAATGTAATATTTTGTTTCTGTTCATGCTGGTGTTTGATAAAATATCCAAGACAATCACAGAAATTCTCTATAAATAATAAAATGTTATATTTTCACACAAGTTGTGTCAATTACACAGAGGAAAAAAGCAGTTTAAAAATTGCTTTAATAACCATTTTGTTAAAATGGCATATTCCTGAATGGCTACCAGATTTGACAATCTGCTTCTTAGAAACAGCCAGCTTATGATATTTTTGTCATGCCTATTTTATAGGGTATTTTGCAGGAAAAGATAAATAAACAAATGATACCACAAATGAACACATAGGTCTGATGTGTTCAGAACAAACACAAAGTGAATGTACGCATCACAGACAAGCACGAAAACAGCTGAAAATTTTCTGCTTGAGTTGAAAAATGTCAGAGTCTGCGAATGACGTGAATTTCATGTTTTCACATCATTTGCAATGTGGAAATTTGCGTCATTCATATTGAGCGGCAAATTTGCATCTATTTGTGTTTTTGCATTGACGTTGTATGTACCATATTTCACCAATTAATCGCCGGGCTGCAAATAGCCGCCTGGTTCTTTTAAACACCTGGGGTCTGCACCCATTTTGCGTATTAAACGCCCACCTGAATATCCACCAGGGCAATTATTTGCATTATATTGAGGTAAACCCAAAGTAAGGCTATTCACCTTATTGTTGCAGAAGTAAACAGTTAGCTGCACAGTTATTGTGCGGCACTTCCATTTTCTGTCAAAATAAGAGAGCTAGCTAACGTTAGAAAAAAGGATGTACTGTAATCTTAAATCGACCGACCATAAATATGTTGGACAGTAACTGTCATCACAATAATGGCCTGATGCAGGTCTGTGTAAAAATAAATAAAGGCATGCAGCAAACAGCCACCTGGTTCTTTTAAACGTCTGGGGTCCAAGTTGATTTTGCGTATTAAACGCCTGGGCTATTAATTGGTGAAATGCGGTAATTGCCCCACACACAGTAACATGACTAAAATAATGCTAGCCAGCCCTCTAGTTAGGTAGCTAACGTAAGCTATGTAATGTTAATAACAAAGACTGCTCTAGCTTGGATTTGGACTTGGGTCAGCTGAGGGCCCTCCAACCATTCCAACATACTCCTTAAGCAGATTTTGTGACTGCCTTAATGCTACACCGCAGTGTCATTATTGACAAGATCCACTAGAGGGTGCTTGACTTTAAAACGTAACTTTAGGTTGTAACAATCTGCTGCATAAATGATCGATGGAGCAGGTTTGTATGTTTTTTGCCAGACGACAGTCTCCCTATACCTGCTGTTCAGTCTGGGATTATAATAGAGACTGATCGAAACTTGTTAGAGTTGAATTTCTTAAAAGCCCCCTTTCAAGTCTCTGCAACAGCCTTTTGTGGAACGATGGTCTTTTATGTTTTTGTTGGATTCACTGTGACTCATCTGTATCCCAGTGCTCCCTCACAGCTCTGTCCCTAGCCTCATCAGATCTCGTCTCTCCTTGACCCAAATTTGCATTAAGTGTCTGGAGAGATGTAAGTGTGTGTTATGAATAGACGACTCACATTTAGTGGCAGAGTTTTCATCCTTGGCCTGGTTGTAAATAACAAAGCTTCACACAGTGGGAAGTGATGTCGCAGGATATCCTGTTCAGAGACAATCTAACTGGTTTAGCAGTGAATTGTGGGAGGAGTCATGCCTGGAAAAAGGATTGGACCATTCATGAATCCAGAATAATGCAACCATGGTTGGGCAAAGGGAAATTATAGAGTGAAGTCAGTGCAGATAATTTAACATGGTGTATACTGTATGGTATATAACAGGGCTGCTCAGAGATGAGGCCGTGTGTGTGTGTGTGCGTGTGTGTGTGTGTTTGCGTGAGTGCATGTGTTGGAGCAAGTGTGCACATGTGCAAGAATGGGTGTAAACAGGAAGATAGAGCTGGAGGGAACTCTGCTTTTAGAAAAAGGCTCCTTTGAATCTGCTTTTGTACTCACAGTGGCAGGATGCAACACCCAAAATACAACAAGGAACAAATACGTCACCGGAAGAGTGAAACTGACTTCTAAGGTTACAAAATACCTTGGAGGTGCATTTGTACCTCTCCATGAAACACACTGAAAACTTCCAACTGCCAGATTTTACCTCATTTTACATAATCCTGACTCTCATTTACATAACCAGTCATCAGCTGGGTATAGCGAGGTACAGTTTGGCAGTCCCTTGGCCTAAATGAGTCCGAGTTTGAGCAGAAATCAGAAATTGGAAGCCATAAAAAAGCATCATTATAGCACCAATCTTTCCTTAGTTAGTTTGCTGAGCTTCAGCAAAATGTCACATGGCCTAAATAATACTCTTATCAGTCATCAGTTATTTATCCAGAAATTCAGATGATGTAAGCAAGTTTTGGTGACAAATTATATTAGATGCAGAAACTTTGCGATAGCTTAGGGTTGAGTAAATTGATGACTATGCATAGATATGCATAAAATCTAGCAGGCATTCTGATTGTGAAGAGCTAACAGTGCATACCAGCATATCTGATGCATATTTGCATGTCTAATCACAGCAGCCAGTGATGTGCAATTGCACTCGCTGCATAAATCTAAGCTCTTGCATATTTGTCCATGTACCAACTGCAGACATCTGTTAATCTGTATGTCTGTCAGCAGTCAATATAATAAGTTTCCTCTCAGTTCAGTAGGAGCTCTGCACGGTGAGGTAACTGTAGCATGTTCTTTCTGTTACCCCCCTAACCATATCCCATTTTTTGCTGCAATGACCCACTTTTTGGCTGGAAATCATTAAAGCCTCATCTTTGCTCCAGCACTTTTTCACCGATGTCATTTAGGGCCACAAAGAATTCACCAGCTCATTTGTTTGAAGCTGAATCGGTGAATTTTTGATGAGGTTACAGCGCAGCAGGGATGTTACTGTAAGTTACACAATTAAAATGATTACTGACCTACATTTTTTTTCTGTGAGGATTGTGATTTAAAAAAAAAAACTTGCAGTATCTGAAACACTGCCACTAAAAGTCATAGTACATACAAAATTAATGCATAGTTTTAGTATAAAAATTTTAAATTAAATGCATTAACACTGTAAGAAGACAAAGGCCTAAAAAGATCCAGGCAGACTTTTGGAAGCAGTCCCTTGACCGTGCTAATACAGATGTTATAAGAAGAATTATGCAAGATGTTGCAAAAGTTGGAACCACAGACTTTAGTCTGGGGATTTGGACACACAGACGCAGAATACACAAACACACACTCACACACAAATTGCAAAAATTTCCATGCTCATTACAAGGCAGAAATGAATGTGGTTATGATTCTGTGGACTGGCCCGTCTGTTACAGCTCAAGTGTGCGTGCGTGTGTGTGTGCATGTGTGTGTGTGTGTGTGTGTGTGTGTGGTAGGTCCTTTTCCTCCACTGACACACTCCAGCTGTGTGCTGATGTAACCAGGGATGGGGGAGTCAGAGAGAGGAGGGCAAAGGGAGTGCTGGGGCAAAGGATAGGGGAGGAGGAGGTCGGCGGAGAAAATGAAAAAGAGGTGAAAGAATAAAAGAGGAAAATGTCAACAGTGTTTTGTTGTGTGTTTTTTTTTCCTAAGCCCATAGCACAAATTTACCGTATCTGTGGGCTGGTGATCAATACCAATGACTCAACTAAATTCAGCAGGGGTGGAGATTTCTTTCTGTCCTAGGTTTGTGTAGGATGAGAAAAGATCTGTCAGTGTTGTTCCAGTTCCTCCTGTCACCAGCAGAGGCTGTAGATAACTTCCTGCCAGTTTAGCCCCTTCATGAGCACACCTTTATACATTTTCCAAAAATATATTTTGGCTCACTATTTGTTAAAGCTTACTATTGGGATTGTACTAATGACAATTTAGTTTTTTGTTTTTGTTTTTGTTTTTGTTTTTGTTCTTGTTTTTAATTACCCAAATGAGAGCCAGATACAAGATGCAATAATGGAGGCCATTATCAACAATTACAACATTAGTGCAATATTTGCAGCATTTTTCTGTGATGATACCTTCATGAATAGAGGCTGCAGTCCAATACAAAAATGTAGAACAATGATAACTCTACCTCAATAACTACTTATGTATGTTGTGTGTCATTGATTCATTGTGTTTTAAGTGCACTATAACACTCACACGGACATTTATAGTCACGCTAAAGTCAGCCTGATACATCGTTATACATAGGCCAACTACTGAGGCTGAGTCTTGGCTAGTCTTAGTCTCTGTCCCCTGCCTTTCCATTGTACTAGTTGAATTCACTATAATTTCACTGCCATTCATCAAATACTGTACTTTCATCAAACTGTGGCCAGGGCCTTTATTTCCCTCTACTGCAGAGAGTAACAGGCCTTTATTTGAGGGAGGCTTTTATTAGAGAGGGACCTTTATTTTCTAATTCCCTCTGCTTGATAAGAATATTTGCTCATAATTATCAAAGTTTATCAAATACTGGATATCAAAGTGTTTGATATCCATAGTTCAGTAAATGCAATTCACTGAACTATTCACAGAAAGTGAATATTTTCAAGAGTTACAGGACTACCTTGTGGACTACCTTCTCGAACCTCTCACATCTAGTGCCTGCTTGACTTTAGTGGGAAAAACAGCAAAAATAACTCAATACAGAGTCCATCCTTGTTTTCTCCCTGGCCTGTATATGGGGCCGGCCATTTTTTGGTCAGGTCGACCATGCCCCAAGCCATTATTGGAGAACTGGCTTTTAACTGAGTACCAGCTTTTATTTGAGTCAATTCGGTACATAATGTTTGAGGGGTATCGAATTCTGTTGATGAGATCAATCTTACTTTCACGTCCAACAGCACCCTGAGATAACTTTGAATGACAGCTTTCGCACCAGTCAGCTTTCAGTTTTGTTGTCTTTCACTGAATATGCACTAGATGATACAAAAACAATTAATGGTAGGAAAGAGTGAAAGCAAGGTGGAGGAGAAGAGAGAGGACAACATCACATTTAATTGGAAGGGAGGTGGGGGGAGGGGGGTAGATGGATTGCTGAAAGGAGGAGGAGGAGAGTGGGAACTACAGAGGGTGAAGGGATTGGGAGGAAGTCCTGTTTGGGTCATGTGCAGCAGAGTTTTTTACTGTGGGAAAGGGGAAGAGTGTAACTGTGTGAGTACATGCACATGTTTTGTGTGTGTGTGTGTGTGTGTGTGTGTGTTTGTGTTAACATGCTGTAGTGGGGTCTGAGAAGGAGAAGAAGAAGCAGCTCTGAGAGTTCTGCCACCCACCCCTGGGCCTCTTCACATAAACACACACACAGATATACACACAAGAATGCAGGCCATTAATTACAAGACAAACAACATGTCACTTGACCTATGCAGTGATAGGTCATGCAGTGTGCATTGGATCAAAACATAGGGCCATTCTTGAATGAATGACTGTTTGTGTGTGGGTGGGTGTCTGTGATTACAACAACAGGGCAGGAAATACAGAGAGGAGAGCGGGAAAATGGTAGCCTCCTTTAAACATTTACAGGAATTAGTACACGATGGAGTTCCTCCCTGACCACAGCTTTTGAAAACTGAGTGTTATCTTTGTTATAATTAGTAGTACAAGTGGGAGAAGTGTTTCCCCTTTCTATCAGTGAGTGTTTGGGGAGTTTCTCTTGTTTCCAATGAGGATTAAGTCAGGAGGGGTCATCCCAATCTCAGCTATTATCTGACAACAAATTAGCCTCTGGGGGTAACAGACAATTTTTTCGGGGTTTCTGGCTGCTAGCTGCTCACCTCCATTTCTGTTTCAGTTTCCAGTTGTTTATCACATGACTCAAACATGTCTCCACGCAACACACAAATAGCCATACTTTTTGTAGGTGTTGTCGGTCCAGACAACATTTTTCATCACCATTTTACATCACCTCTTTCACTCCCAACATGGACTGCAAACAGAGACCAGAACACTTTCAATCCAAAAATGTTGTCCCTTGCCTGTAGATTCTAGATATACACATGTTTGTCTATCTATCTATTAGTGTCATTATGTTTTGCTGTCATTTTGTCATTTTGACAATCATGTCATTTTGGGGTCTAAATAAACTTAAACTTGAAACTTGACGTAGGATTAAATATGTCTTCCTAGAGAAATCATCCCAGTTTGGTGTGGGATTTTACTCTTAATCCTTCACATGAAACATGCCTTTCATCGGAGAGTTTAATGTCCCATGCTGTTTCAAAAGCTTTTCCTCTCTGACAAGAAGTGTCAGAGAGTAATTGGAATTGGGGTGATAAAAATGGTCAAAATGCTTGTGCAGTGCTTTGTGCATGCTCTCTTTCTGCACGCTGCAGCCTTGCCATGGGCTGACTCGTCACAACAACACAGCTCTGTGTGGAAGCATGGCACCCACATGCTTCCTGCACCGCTTTTGGTCAAAACTACTCAGTCAACCCACTTCCCTGTATTCTTCTGTCAACTCTGGGAAAAAAGCTTTTATATCCTTCCTGCCTCCAAGACTTGCCGCAGAGGCGTTGTGAAAAGCCATCCTTGAGGGCAACAGCACTGTCTCCCCTCGCCTCAGAAGGAACCATTGTTTTCTGTGTTTGTCTCCCCAAAACCCTGTTGTGTTGTTTCTCGACAAAAAAAGAAAAAAAAAACTCTCCTGCCATTTTCCAACAGATTCTCCTGGAATAAATAATCCCTGATATCTTGCCGTTTGTTTGTTTAGGTGGAGTCAGTAGTGATATTCTTATTGTTTTGCAGTTGTTGAGTTTCGAGTTCGCAGCTTTGTTCTTTGCTGTCTGGCCACTGGAAGCTTAGACTGATTCCCGGCGGCAATGTCAACATCATTCACCAGCATCCACCGACAGTGACGACTGTATTGTTTGACTCTGAGTTTATTTACGTGATGCAATGATAAGATATAAAACTGCACGGTTGGGTTTGCCTTGTATTGTTTCTATGGTTTACATGGATGGAGAGCAAATGTGCCATAGCCTCAGCCATTCTGGTTGAGATACCAACTTTGTGAGAGCATGTGTCTGAGTTTTAATGCACACACATACACACACACACACACACACACACACACACACACACACACCCATTATGCCCCAGAACCCTCTCTCAGGATTGCAGTGTTCTTGTTTTGACTTTAGAAAGTGGCAAAGTTCCCAGAGGGCTTGTTCCAGAGAAGGATTTTCTCTATTGCAGATTTCTCTGCTGTGTAAAATACAGCACAAACATTCTGTGACCACTCTGTGTCGTCTAGGAAAGAGTGGAAAGATTTGGAATACATGAAAGCAGAATTAAAGACACATGCTACAATTTAAACTCAAGTGAATTAATTAAATTAATTTGACCAGGGTTCTAGCCTGAGGCCCAGCAGGGATAATCATATTCTGTTCATCTGAGGTTTGTTTGTTGCTATGTGGATATTTCTGCTGTTTTATGAACATCTTATTTTTTACGAGGTTTTTGAAAATGTGTTTTCTGTGTTGCCTCAACTTCAATTCTTCCAACAAAAGGGGGCTGAAACAGGCACAAACAAGATTTTGAGGGAGGGGCAGCAGTGAATCAGTGATACAATCCTACCTCAGTAGTGCAGTGCATGGTCCCCTCTGAATGTGGAATTGAAAAGAGGAATTAGATCACCAGTAGCTCCCTCCAACTAAATCCCTATTGACCTTTTATCACAACAATGGAACAGTCAGCGAGCAGGTTTTTATTTGCAACTTGGAGTCACTCAGGTGGGTGGAACAGCCTCTGGAATACTTACAAAGGTGCAAAATTGAGCCGAACGCATTTCCCGGGAGGAGAAACCATGCACGCCTTGCAATGAGCTATCTGACTTTTTAAGAGGATTGTCAGTCAGAACCTGTGCTTGTTTCCCCTCATGGCTATCCAACCAGGCAGGAGCACTGGGGTTTCAGGATAAGTTCAATGAGAACAATTCTACTGCACAGAAAGACAAGACCAAGGGAACATACTGACAGGCGTAGCATTTTAAACATCCACATACTGTCAAATTGACATTAATACCTTGGTGTATTTATCACATGCAAGACACACCACAGTTGAGACAATTCTGTAGCCTCTGTGTCACACTGGTTGTATTGTTAGTGCACACATTGCTCCATTAGGACCTCATTTCCCATAATCCCTGTCTTTGTCTTTGTCTTTACAAAAGAGGATAAACTTGTTGGAAGTTATTTTTTCCCATTGTCTTTCACTCTTTCCACCAACTGATTGGAAATTGATGGAAATTCAAGCAAGCTTTGCTCCATTTAGATGAGCAGTGCCCTATTCCTGTCTTGTTCCATAGAGCAAAATGTCTCTGTCCTGCAAGGCAGTATACCATCTATCCAGTCATGAGCAGCACACAAAATAAAATGCAGCGCAGAGGCTGGTAGAGGTTGCCAGTATTTTCAGTGGTGGTCTCATTTGTTTACACTAATTATACTAATGCCTAAAGGTGACTGATTTATTAATGTAACAAGAAACTCAAGAAAGTTCAGGGTTCTGTCCGACTTGACTGTAATATATGTCACTATCTTTCAAAATGTATTTTCAGTGTGAAGCAAGGGCAGCTTGTAATAAATCAAAGGAAGAAATTTTAAATCTTTATGTGAAGTGACTAATAGCACAGGTGAGCAGAGGTTTTCTTTGACTTTGGTTCAAAGGGTTAGAAGGGATAAAGGAGAAGATGCCTGTGGGAATTCAACATATCGGCAAACATGACAATCTGCAGAAATTAACTACAGTAAGTAATCTCAAAAGTGTGCCGGAAATTGTTTTCTTTGCCCTTGCTTTGTTCACTTTATGAGGAAAGAGCTACACACGTGCTGAGGGAGACTTGAGCTTTAATCAAGGTATGCTTCGCTGAGAGGATTATTCCATAGATAATAGTTTAACTGAGACACAGTGTACGGATGAAAGCACAGCAAGTGAGAGCTTAAGATGACACACACGCCTTCAAAAATGATTTTAAATGCAGTGGAAGTGGGAAAAAGTAGTGCTTGATTTTGTTTGCCTTGTGGCTGGTGCATGAAAATTTTGTTCTGAAGACCAATTAAATACTAAATACATTAAGTCAAGCCTTCCTCCCATGCAGGAGTTCATTTCAAAGCATCAGCATAAATTTTGCACAGCTCTGAGTGGCGAGGCGATGCAGATACAGTAGATGGCACTGGTAGAGAAGATAACTGTACATTGACATGTCTCAGTGTCCCCAAGTTCATAGTTTTTTTAGTTCCTTTTAAATCCCTCTTTGTGAGTAAATACACACAGTATTTTATTAAACAGTGTCTGATAATTTACGCTGTTAAAAAACAGTCCAGTGGGCTTCAGTAAGTCACACAAGAAATTCAAGTCCCAAAATATCTTGATCTCAGTGTTGCCTTTGGTGTCTTTGGGTTTTACAGTACAGCCTTTCCAGTGGTCATAGTCCATTCAGTAATTTAATGAGAAGCAGACTGGATAAGACATTAATTGTAGAATGAACACCATCTCTTTCAAGTCCAATTTTGGTCCTTCCAAGCCATCATACAGTATAATTAGAAAGCGTTCAACAAACGTTGGACGTTACGTGCTGGCATAGCAGTCCTCTGGAAGTCTCCTTTCTCTCCAGTCAAGAGTTCATTGACTGTATGTGGTGCTTGGTGGATACTTTGGCCTTCAGCCACTGCACAGCACTCTGACAAGTGACTCTGATGTCCATAGTCCAGATGCAGAAGTATAAAGGAATACATTAAGTTTTTGGGAAATGGCTTCATTGATCAACTCAGTTAAGTGATGACAACATGGACACCAAAATGATCCATGTGTCCTCGTAGATCATTGGATCTGGCGCTCAGTGCTAACATTTTAGCATACACTGTGATGTGTTATAGAGGGACTTTGAATATGAGATATCCCTGCCCTTAAAGATGCTCTAGGTCAGGGATTTTCAAACTGTTTCATGTTCTGGACCCCCAGGTTGACTATCATTAAGCCACGGACCCCCATTTGAGGTGATTTTGTCCTAGGGACCCTGATCTAAAAAATACTTTTATTTTTTGTTTTCATAGTGTTCGACTGTTTAAAAAACACAAACAACAAATAACTATTTTTAAATAAAAGAAAACAACATCGATATTATAAGGTAATTATTGTCTGATTTCTTGCATTTAGACTATTCCTCATCTTGCTGAGTTTGCCACTGCTTTAGGCAAATTTTTCTCCACAATTTTGACAACCACCATCATATATGGGGTCCGAGCCAAACTAAATGCACTGAGTTCCTCTATTAAAATCCATGCAGTGCGACTCAGGTGTTGTTGCTTCAATACCAATCACGTCATGTGCACTCTGTAGCTACAGAATGGCAAAGGGGAGCCGGCTTTCCAATTACTAATTCCTATTTCCTTCTCCCATAACTTGAATGTGCATGCGTGACTTGGAGGAGATACTGAATCTCAGATGGAGGAGAGATTGTTTGAGTTCAAACAAACTGTAGAATGGGCAGACTTTTGTCAAAACTCTGCAGTTCAAGTTCAACACGAGCTTTAACTCAGGGCAGCTGGAGCATGGTTATCCTTGACTCTCTGGAAATAGTTAAGGTTAATCGAGGTTAGAACAAAAACAAAGCTTGTTCTAATCATGTCTAATCTTGTCTAATCATAACTGTGCTGTAAACACTCTGAAACCATTATCCCTGGGCTTTGATTTTCAGGTGTGGATCCTTAGCCCAGGGGCTTAAGAACTGGGTTAATAAAAACAAGCATTAACTGAGGCTGACCTAAGGCCTGGACTTACTGTAGCCCAGTGCCGAGCTAAACCTAGTGTGGTGCTGCTCAGCCTGGGGTCCAGGACCCCCAGGGATCCTTGAGAGGGTTCCAGGGGGGTCTCCAGGAAAATGGAAAGTATTTAACTTCACTACTATTTCACTGCCTACAAGTTAGCCCAATGGGAGAATAATCTGCCAATCTCCAGTGTAGAGAGCTACATGGAATAACTAAATCTTATCAGATGGGGCCTACACCGTTTCAAATACAGGTCTGTGACCTGATGTGTATCAACTGGGTAGTCCTTGACACTGAAAAGGTTGAAAACCATTGGCCTAAGGTGAAGAAAAGCAAGTTAATGCAAAGGCATTAACATTATTTCAAAAGTAAGACAACTTGGAGCAGCTCCAATGTTAAATGCTAAGTAATTATAAAAGATATGTAGCAAATGCCTGGCAGTTTTGTGTATGATAAATTCAGTCACACAATATATTATATCCTAAATAGTTGACATTAAGCACCAGACTGAATACTCTGCTAGGGGACCCGTGGATGATATTGGTATCTATGCTCTCATCACTTAACAGGCCAATCACTGATAAACTCAGTGTATTTCTTTAAGATTCAGATCTAGAGGCAGTGTATTCTTTTAGAGGAGAGGTTGAAGACCTTGACCCAAGTCCTTATCTCACATTCTCCATTCCTCACCATCCTCCCACTCTTCCTCTAAGCACCTCTTCCTCCTTATCCTCCTCTTCCTAAGCCAGGATGTCGCTCCTCTTGCTGCACCAGACCACCAGGGCAATCATGGCCAGGGTGAGGAACACAGGGATGAGGATGAGGATGGTGAGCGTGTCGTCCGGCGGGTCCACCAATACCACCTGCTCCATGGTGCAGTTGGAGAAGAAGTGCTTGTGTATGCGGATGATGAACCTCTCCACCAGCGGGTTGGGCCAGTAGCAGTTGATGCTCTGGGACTTGGTCTCTGTGCACATCGTGAAGAGGTGGTACACACTGAAGAGAGAGATGGAGGGAAGAGGAGAAGAAAAAGTTAGAGTCCATCAAAAGAGGATGCCTGCTTGTGCTCCTAGAGGACATTTTGGTTTCTTAAAAGTTATGTTCTCTTTCTTTTCAGTCACGTTTCAGGGTGAGGAACGCTCAGCACTGTAATATTGTTTTATTTAGTGTTCAACTGATATGGGCTTTAAGACTGACACTGATATTTCTGGACTTAAGATATCAATATTTTACCAAAGTTTGGTATCTTTGAACATGGTCCAAATTATAAATTGTAAATAATTTTATTCTTCTCAAGTTAGAAAAGCCTCTAAAACAGTATTTACATACTAACTCCCTCCACTGAAACATAGGATTCAACTCTTGCTTAAAATAATGATAAACACATTCAGGAGAGTCCAGCCAAAATCAAAATATTGATATCAATTCAGGTTAGGGTGTAGAGCAAACACTTTTCAGCCAGAAAACTTTCATCAGAACTTCAGAGCATGTATACGTTATCCATCATTTTGACTTCTTTTTGGGGGGTGAACAGCTATTTCGCTTTTCTTTTTGGCATCTGCTAGTATATCTCCATTTTTTTTTGTCGGCCCAGCTGTCTCCTCAGTTTTGATACTTGTTACTAAAAGTTCAGAGCTTACACAGAGATTTTCGAGCTGAGAGCTCTGCCTCAGTAAACACTGTTCAAAATGACAAACGGCCATTCAACCAGTCCTAATCCCACTTTCTTCACCCTCAGTCTTTTACCCCCAGAGTCAGGCCGGTTCTCTCAGCTTTTGTCCACTTCAACACAAAAGCTGACTCCAAACTTTTTGGGGGAAGTACATTTTTTACTGCCCTTTGACCAACAGTACTGAACTGTGACATTTTGTTAAAGTGCACAGGCAACTGCACTGAAAGCACAACACTCTTACAGGCAGTAAAATTCACTGTATCGCTGCTTTGATGGTATGGAGCTGTTTGACTGAGCAGCACATAGAAAAAAATCCCCATGCAGAAATTAGCATCAACAAACCAGCAATCACTCACACTCTGACATTGCTGTAGATAACATTTAACATTATGGAAACTTGCAGTATATCTTAACCATGCTACTAATAGAAAACAGCGACTGCTATGATGAACCGAGCCAGGAAAAACAGGCTGTTAGGATGTCGCATATATTTGACTGTGTCGCTCCATTGCCCTCTATACAGTATGTATAGGTTAGGCTTTGACGTCAAACCATAGCTATTGTTTTCAAAGACCTTTTGCTTAAAGTGCTGCAAATCAAATAAGCCCCACTCACAGTCGGGGATATATATAGTCCATATGGTATGAAAAAGCACAAGATCACACTGATAAGAGAGGGGTGTTGTTGAGAGAGGCCTCCTAATAAATTTGGACTGACATGAACTGAACTGTGACTGTATATCAAAATTTAATTCCGATTCATTTGAATTTTGGAAGCCAGGTTAAACACAACGCATATTTTTAGGCTGCTAAATTTGTTAATCTTTGTTTCATAGTACATAGCAGTGACACATACCAAGTGAGGTAAGTTAAATGATGACAGCATCCAAAAAAACAAACATAAGTTAATGACTTTCTCAGAATATAACTGATTATTGTTTATATTAGTGGTTGTTTGACTAATGATCGCTGACTGGAGGTCAGAGTTTACCCTCCTTTTGATTTCCCACTACATCAGTGGAGAAAGTGACACGGGTGGGAATCAAAAGGCTCAGAGAGACAATTAGACAGAAGCAGTGAGCACAAGGAAAATGGGCTTAGAAAATACAAAGAAAAGAAGCCGAGGTGATCAATGTGCGATACACAGGGCTATGGGGAATAATAGGCCTTTGAAATTTTTTTTTCTCCCAGATATAAAACACAGAAGCAGACAGGTTTTTAAACCGTCTGCCACACACTTGGTGAGGTACAAAAAAAGAAAACACTGAAACTGTTTTCCATTAGTCTTACCCTTCAGACACACATAGAAAATACATATACACAGGTTTGCAGGGTTTTATCCTCTGTGAGGTTCAGAAAAAACATTTTTATATCATTTTATGCTATGATTTTGAGCTCTTCATAATCCTAAAGTGATTTTAACCTCCTGTCCTCTTGACATCTCTTCCCTCCATGGCTGTTTTAATAACTCTCCTCCACAACAACGTCCTTCTAGTTGGATTAACTAAATAACCCAGGCACTAAAGGAGGATTGCTCTTCTAAATGGCTGTTTAGCTGTCATTAGTGGTTGCTGGCAGAGGCTATGATAACATTAGAGCAGCATGTGGTGTAGGCAGAGACTGACAGTGATTCCTAACAGTTGATAGTCATTAAAAAAGGTCTGGATGGGCCAGCGCCAAAGTGCCACTGTTCCTTCTGGCTGGTTGCCCTTACAGTTGTAAACCACTTAGATCAAAAATCAATATGTTAATGAGATAAATGTTGTTTGAGGTTCATACATGCACGTGCAGAGCACACACACTTAGTCTATTCCTTTCCCGGTGTGCTCCGACCAGCTCGCATGGGCTCATTTGAAACAATAAGTCATGTTTGCTGAGTGTTTGGCCAGCAGCTATCACAGCAGAGAAGCACAGCTCATTTGTCACACAGAGGAAGCTCTGCAGGGGTCACTGCTTGTTTAACCACAGGGCCCCTCGGAGGCTGATCGTTTTCCCTTCGTTCTGGTTTCTCTTGCTCTTTCCCCCTCATGCGGCTTTCTCTCTTTCCCCATCGTTTAGCGTTTATCCCTCCCTCTCTCTCTCTCTCTCGCCTTCTTATCAGCTCCTTCCAGGCCTCCCAAGTGAGCTGTTGATGAGATCGGGCATGTTTTCCAAACAGTGTCATGTAAATCAAGTATCATACACACAATTCCCAAATGTTGCATCGTTCTTCTGACACAAATGTGGACGCATGCAGAGCTCCTGGAAGGGCACGCCCAACATCAGCGTGGACAGGATGAAACATCTTGATACTCTGCTGTGTTGTTGTTTCAGTGTCTAGAGTTTACCACTGCAGGAGGGAGGCCACAGGGTTGCTGGTTCAAATCCTCAGCTGGGAATTCTGGGAAACAAAGCAAGTAGCCTAGCGCTGTCTTTCCCCCCCAACAACTGCTGTCGATGTAGAGAGATAATCTTAATTGTCCACAGATGTGGAAATTTGCCTGCGGCTTCACAAGTTGCTTCAAACACATCATGAAAATCACAATAAATACAATAATAAAAGCACGACATGCACATTAGACGACAATAACGGACATGGTCCCAGTGTGAATGGTGTTTATGAGCTTGTCTGAGTTATTGCATTTGGTATGAAACACTTGTTGTAAATGCTCTTGATTGCTGCAGCAGCTCTATAGCGTCTCCTCTATAATGAGTACATATGAGAGCTCCAGGCATGTACACTGGAGCAAGGCAATAATAAGGCTAATACTAATAAAATTGTAATATTGAAAAACACTTCATAATGGGAAACACAAAATGGCAATATAAACACTGTTAAAAGAGCAAGAATAAATTAAAATAAAGTATATGTTAAGAGAGTAAAGGTGAATGGCATCAGACATAAAAAGTGCAAATAGCAGACACATAGCTAGGAATTAATTTGGTAAAAGTGCAGTAAACACCAAGCTATTTCAATGAGGTGAAATTTCTGCAGTTGTTTTTCCTGTGCAGCTCCTCAGTGGCCAGCAGCAACAGACTGTGGTCGCACTGGTCATCTCTCAGATATGAATTTGTGGACTGTAGTGATGTGAAACACGGTGTTACTCAGAAACACTGTGGATCTCAGTTGGATTGGAAATGGAAAAATTACAATAGAAAAATGGGGGAGGCCAGCAGATGGCAACATGAGGGGAGCTGGGATGAAGCAGGGGGTCACTCTTCCTGGAATCTTTGAATCTTTCATACAAAATGTTTTAGTAAATGTTGCTTTGATTCCTGGAAAAGTTTTTTGTTGTTTTTTTTTTCCTTATTTTTAGTTCAGTCTCCCGTGTGTATTGTGCAAGAAGCCCGAAGTCATAGCTGTCTCCCTCTGTCCCTGGGTCTAGAATAAAAATAAGGTAGAAGAGGAAGAAAGTGGGAGGTCGATGATGTAGGGCGCTGGATTCAGACAGAGATAAAGATGAGTGGCTGGGGATCAGCTGCCTCTTGAATACCTGTCTATTTTCCAGAAGTTAATGTCTGTCTCTTCCCCCACAAACAAACATCCGAGCCATGTCAGGTGGCTGAGCTGGATGGCAGTAAACCAGTTACACTTCATCCAAGTGATTGTGCGGAAGTCACAACATGCAGGATTGGCTGGTCCCTGAATAAAATCTTTAATATAGAGTCAAGAGGCAGAAAGACGGCAGCACTTGACAGAAGACATGAGATAAAGGCAAGAGCTTAAAAATAAGGGCAGCTTTTAAGCTCTCAAACGTCAGTTAAGCCCTGACCAACCTTTATCATTCCCATACAGTGTGGGGATACACATTACAAAGTAACACGTTGCTGTAATCACATTACGTTTGTCTGTAACACAGTGATGTAACACCTTACCATTCCTAAATTCAGTAATCACATTGCAGCTAATAATAAAACCATCAAACATGCCTTTCATGTAGACTTGTGCAAAAATCGCCTGACCTCTTGTAACTTTGCCTTCAGTTTGTGAAGCAGATTGGACAAAAATGGCAGAGTGGTCTACAACTTTTGACGGCTGGAGATATGCACATTAATTTCAATTTGTCGCATGAAAGGACAAGAATGTGACGGTAAAGTGCAAACTGTCCCCGGGCCAAAAACAAGCTCTAGTTCTGTGAACACAACATCAAATCTCTTAGCACCTGCAAAGGCAACATGCTAACACAAAGCTAGCAGTGAAAGACCCCTGGAGTCGTGAGTGATGATCAAGCTGAGTGTATGCCGACCCCAACCAAGCAGCCAAAGCTTGACTTTCAGTGGGTAACAGTAGGAAATGTTGACCACTGCTACTGCAGAATCACAGTCTTTCAGAAACATACTCAGCAAAAAACAGAAAGCCTAATAGCAGAGTAATGCAAAAGTAATGTAACAAGTAATGTCACAAATTACTTTGCATCGGGATTAAATAAGTAAAGTAATGGATTACTTTCTTTAAAAAGTAATGTAATGTGTAACACTTTACTTTCTTTGAGTAAAGACCCCGACACTGCCTCCATGGAAGATGATAAACTGTATTCTGTAGTCAGTGGTACAATAGCTGCTTCCAGTGAATTCTTTGCAAAACTTATATGCTCTTCCATTGCTATTGAATTGCCTTCCTCCCATGTGAATCTGAATCCCAGTGAATCCCCACAGGTGTCCCTTTATTGCAACACTTACTGTAAAAAGGGATCTCAATCATTCCAGTGAAAAACACTTGGATAAAGCTGTATGAGTAGTATGGGAATACTTCAACAACAACACCACCAGAGATGACAGTATTTTAATTTTACGCCAGGGCCATTACTGGCAGACTGATTCACTGGTCTAACCTCCTTATGGTTACAATCACCACTGTTTGATCTGGGCCCAGCAGTGCCCAGATGGCCATGGCCATACCTGATGAAGTGAGTGAGGTTACACCAGTACTGTGGATCTATCTCAGCCATGTCCCGCTTGAAGTCTTCACCGCAGACCTCCATCTCCCACTGCAGATGGGACTCGTTGCACATGGCCACCCGGGGCCGGGGCAGAGTGGGCTCCACGCGTAAACTGTCTGTGGCTGACAAATGAAGACAGGAGGAAAAGCAGCGAGCTTTAACATGTTGTGTACTACTTTGGCAACACTGGCTCTGCTAAACAGCCATGTCAGTACAAGACAACAAGAAAACAAGACAATGTAAAGATGGATAACATTTTACATGAATTCTCATATTCGTTCTCAGCTGCATATCAGCATATATCAGATTTTTTTTAGAGGTTTATTCTCATTACATTGTGCATACTTCATCCTTTGATAGATTTGATAGACAACTGTGAAATAATTTTTATCTGTAGGATAATAACTCAACAGTGCACTACCCTTGCATATATATGGTGTATATAAGTAGACTTTAAAATATGCTCAATATCTACATTTTTGTAAGAGTAATACACATATTTGCACTTATATTCACTTATGCTTATGTAATTCTGATTCTAATTTTCATATTGCATGTTTTTATTTATTTCTCTATTTATTTATTTCCCATTATGTTATTTGGCACACCCTCTTAACACTGAAATGTGTAATTGTTAATAGTTTCCTTAATGCCTTAATATGTATTGTAATGTAATATGTTTCACATGTATGAAATGTACTGTAGGTTGCTTTTTTTTTATATGCCCCATTTTCAATATTTTTCCACTGCAGTAACCCAATTTCTGCACATGGATGACATTAAAGTTTCATTTTATTGTATCTGACGGATGGCTGGATGTACTCACCTGACAATCCTCTCATCATCCAAGCATTGACTGTGAAAAGAAACAAAGTGAAGGAGGACAATTAGTGGAGATTGGTAGATGGAAAAAAACATGATCACCTCTGATTTCTTATTTCTTTGCCACCTAAAATTATAGTAATGTGTTGTTAATTGTGGTCCGTGCTTGCTGCTGCTGTGACGACTGAATGCCCACTAAACACTGAGACACACAGAGGCCTATCCCTGGCAGTGTTATAATGAGCATTAAAAAAATTGAGTGGACTAGCTCAAAACTATGTGCATATGGATGGGCGTTTTCACAGCTGTAGGCCATTTGCTGTGGTTGGAATCGGTGCATTTGCTTTGGTTTGATTTTACATGGCAAAAAAATTAAACAAGCCTGAGAGAGACTACCTCTTCAACAGGGTCTCAGTCTGGTTGTTTTGGTCCGACCTGAGTGCGATTGCAGGTTTCACACCTGCCCAAATGAACAGCACCAAGGGGGTAAACACAGCAGAATCCGATTCAATCAGACTAAATAAGGCGGGTGTGGAAACGCCCTATGTTAAATTTTCAACATGTCAGGTCTGACTGATAAGACAAGGACTAGTTTTGCTTGCAATTATCTTATCTCTCCCTCTCTCTCAGTCACACACACACACACACACACCACAACATCCATCCTCCTCTCTGTGACCTTTGGCCCTCCCAGCTTGCCATCCCTTCCCCCCTGCCATGGTTGATATGATGGACTTGAGGACATTTGCACCGGCCCTCTGCTGAATACTAATGTCCTCATCTCTATGTCTTCACAGGAAAAAAACAGAGACTGGGGCTTTTGGGCACACTAGAGGCCAAATTACGTTCGATTTTCCCATTCTGATATTGAGAGAGGACTGATGATGGACAAAAATTATCTGGTAATGTGAGGGCTTTACATAATCAACCTTGTGTTTGATTTTTACCACCTGACAAAGTCAGCAAGTCATATTGCACTCCAGGCACAAATGTATGAAAATGCTATAGCAAAGAAGGAAATCTTAAAAAGCCTTTATTGTCTTGGCTAAATCATTAAAAGGCCAACATGTTGCGGCCATTATTAGGTTGAAGCAGGAAGGGGTTCATTCTCAGATGCAGATTCACTGCAGGAGCGACACCACCAGCAGCTAATGAGAGCCAACATGTTGTTGTGTTTGGTGTCCAGCTGAAGATTAGAGGCAGTGCAGCGAGTGACATTCAGTCAGCAGGATACCCACAGAAACTTTCTTGTGTAATGGCAATGAGCCTTTTTATGACTTCATTCATTTAGTTTTGTTTTCATTTAACTAATGGACTGTATTTTCTTTTTTCCCATTTTGGCCTCTGGCTTCTTTTGTGGGGAGTTCCTTACGCGCTATGAGGCTTCAGGTCAAGGGGTGACGTTTTATCATTTTATTTTCTATAAACGGTAAAGCCCTTTAAGAATATGACAGAGAGACAAAAAAAAAAGCTCAGTCCATCATTATGTATGCAATGTAATGTAATGCATTTTCAAAATCTTTTAGGATTTTGAAAGGTTTTTTCGTGTGCCTCAGCGTAATGGGGACAAAAAAAGTGAGTGAGAGAGAGAGGAGTGGAAAAACAACGAGAGACAGGGTAGGTGGCATCCTAACACAGCGATCCACATCCATCAAATGAGGAAACAGGCACACTGTTCTCTCTCTCTCTGCTGGTAGTTCTCTGATCCGGACCAGTGCACCTTTGACTGTCTGAGTCCCTTTAAGCCATTTAATAGCTCCAAATGACCGAAGCAGACAGCATTACAAAAGGCCACAGCTAAAAATGCTGCTGCACAGGAAGTCATATCTCCCTTTGAAGTGCCGTGCTTTCAAACCGGAGAGTTTATTTGGAACGTGCCCTGCAGAGGAAAGATGTTATCAAGTCAGCTGGGGACTTTCTTATTCGAGGACATAAGGATGTTAAAAGTGGAGTTGAGGTCAGTCCAGATGTAGTAACGTCAGCGCGTGCGTAGTGAGGTGGGCACGGTGTCACCACTGGAGGAAAAACATCTGAAAGCACAGCTAGATTCCTTCCAATCTTGCATGTGCGGCCTGAGTCAACATGTCCGCGTGAGGAATGTGGCCTTATCTGGGTTCGACTGACAAACCGAGCCAATCCAAATTGTTACTACACTATAATTTATTTTATTGGGCAAGACAGACAAGCTCGAGATGCGGATAAAAGAGATCATGAGAGGACATTTCCTGTACAAGTTTGCCTTGAGATAGAGTAAAGGGATTTTGAAGCATAATGTGTTGGTTCTGCACTTCATTTTTTCATCTAACAAGGTGTGCATATGACAAAGTGATTTCTGAATGTAAAAACAAGCTCTTTGACACCACGGGAGTAACACGAAAATATTTTATGTGTTTTAAAATGTTGAGAATTTTTCTATTCTATCGTAGCCAAATGGAAAATATTTCAACCACAACTACAAGCAAAATGCAAGTGCAAAACCAGAATGATATAGTTAATTAAAAGTATTAAACATTAAACAAAGCACAGCATCTACACTGAAGCTGCTTAAATGTGAATTCACACTGTGGGAAAAAAAAGTGTACAAGCATTAAAGCAAGATTAAAAGAACACTGAGCCAAATAACAAGTGAAACATCTGCACAATGTGAAATTCATATCCTTGTTTCTCAGTGGTTGTCTATATTAAAGGGACAGTTCACAAGATTTTTACCATTTACAACAGTGAAATCTATCCCTCTGTGTGGGATAGATTTGGTTTCCAATCTGCTTCTCCTCACACCGATACAAAGGGGGCTGGATGGATATTCTTTTTTGGCGCTCAAACTGTCAAATATTTAAATGTGAAAAACTCAACTGGGTCAGCACTTTCCAAAAACAGTGCCACAAGAATCTCACATTATAGACACACCTCAGGGGTGATGAATTTTGTTGGGAACTATTTGCAGCCAAGGAACCAACCGTATGTATCTGCCTCTAATTTGGACTCATCAGGGGCGGCTAGATATAGTTGGCCAGTGTTCCTCAGGAAAACTTTAAAGAAAATATCTTTTTTTTATATATATGTAGTGTTCCTTTGAAGATATAATGTCCAATTCTAGCTCTCTCTCTCCAAAATGGAGTTACAGATTCATAAATCAGAGCACTGTAGTCAGAAAATACCCCCTCTGTTTCTTCAAATCAAATATCATGGAAAATTACAGGGCCTCCTAGAAACTGTGCTCTGTGGAAAGTTCTATATCTCTGACATCAAGGCTTGGCTGTGGGACCTCGCTCTCCCACAGGTATCCTCTTCCATTTCAGGCCTCCCGCAAGAGATAACAGGCAGTAAAGCCCAAAAAAAACATCTAGTGTTTTACATCCAACATCAATAGACATCATAAATACATAAGCTCTTATGTTGTGGGCATCAGAAAAGCAAAGTATCCTTCAGTCCTTACTCACGCTGGCCAGACAACAAGCCAGAGCCCGATCTCTGTGGGAGCTTCTGATCATATCCACATGTTTATTAAAGGATCATTATATCTTGGTATAACAACTTCTAATGTGTTGACAGTTCATCTGAGAACTAAGGGTTTGACCAAAATGGGGTTTGAAAGCCACTGCCATTCATTCTGATCTGTAGCTGCTGCTAGTAAGTATTTTGGGCCAACAAAAACAGCATTTAGACCACAAGACACAATGGAAATGGTTAAAGTGTCTGATTAAAACATCCTATTAGAATAAAATACAGGTTAGACGCATGCTGTTATTTATGTATTTATTTAGGTAACTTATGGCAATTTTTTCTGCTCATTTTCTTGTAGATTTAGAACATTTTCTGGATTTTTTAAAAATTTATTCTATATATTTATTCTATACATACTTTTTGTTTTTACAGTTATTTCAGAAATTTTGTAGCATTTGTTGCATTTTCTTTCTTTTTCTTTCTTTTCTCTTCTTTCTTCATAAAAAAAATCTTGGGATAATTTTTGTCGTAATTAAAAAAGAAAGAAATCCAGTGAATTTATTCAGGGTTCAGAGGGTTACTAAAATAAAAACGTCATCACTCAAACTGCATCATTGAGTG
>OMLB01055568.1:0-29449 GCA_900302555.1 Myripristis jacobus
TAATGCGAACACAGTGGAGCACTTGATTCGTTGCACAAAGAAAGCTACTTACTAATGTTGGCTGTGTCCCAAATGTCCCGTCTCTTTTGAAGGACGCAGCCTGTGGAAGTCTTCGGAGGACCGAGGAGAGCTCTTCTAAGCAGCTAATGGTCACTGTATGTCCAAAAAAGAGATGTAATTTAACTATCAGCTGTGCTAATTAATTTCCATAACGAAGGTATGAGATGAAGCTGCAACTTCATCTTTATTTGCATTCGTTCTAAATAAGAAATGGCAAATGTTTATATTTATATATATTTATGTAGTCAACACTAACACTAACTTTCCAAATGACATGTACAAAATGGATTTTTGGGGGGATTCAAAGAAATAGGGGGTGTAGTAGGAGTCCATTTCTGTCCCCCACACTACAATCTATCTACAATCTACAATCGTATTTGGCTAATTATTGCACCTCAAGGTAATTTTGTGAACCTTTTTTAGAGCCATAGATACATTTATGTTACCAAGCAGTCAAAGGTACATACATGCACCGTTTCCTGTAAGTTGCAACATCAGGGGACAGTGTTTTTTTTTTTTAGGCCAAATACAATGAAAAATAAATGAATGAATAAATAAATATGTAAATAAATCCCTAATTAAATTGATAAATTAGGTAACATTAATGTAAGGTAGATTTTAACTTGTAGGCTATGGCTGAATAGCCTTGAAATGAAGTAAGTTTTGTAAATTTGTGGATATGAAAAATAGGTAACGTAATTACCCGTAGGTACAAAAGCTGCACCTTAGAGGGTCCTGCCCCAGTGACAAGGCATCGTATCCCCGGAAGTTTAATCATGTGCTTTATTTTCTGAGAGTGAAGGATACACTTTCCATGGCTCCAGATCCTGCTAACACAAGGCTGCATCTGGGATGCATTCACGGACACTTTGGGTTGGGACGAACATGACATGTGTGGTCTTGAAATGTGACCTTCGAAGGAGGCGGCCCTGAACTGGGACACAGTTGTTGTGTTCTCAGCATCTTGAATCTACGTTCCAAGGGAGCAACAATATGCAGGAAGCTGTTGCTCTCCAACACAAGAATTTGTCAAGGCAAGCAGGCAAGACGTCAAAAAAGTGTATTATAGGCATTACAAATGCCTAAAATGAAATAGCACCGCTTAAACAGCAGCAAAACAACTGTGAAGGATATTCACCTTTTGGTTGTTTGCTCTCATTGAGCTGTGGTGGACTGAGAGTTACAGCTGCCTCATATCATGGCTTTTGTTAAAAACAGTATTAATTGTCATTATCTCTTATCTAGGTGTAATAAATAAGTAGTAAAACAGGATTCATATAAAGTAAAGGACAACATGGCATAGAATAAAACTCTTAAATAGTCCTGAGCTTTCCAATGAGCCAGCTATTGGCCATGGTATTATGTCAATATCAGGCAAGCCGATGCAGATCTATAAATGTCTGCATAACAGGAATTCGATGGCGGCCAGAGCCCTTAGTGCTAATGTTGGTTTAATGTGCAAGACGGTAGCACCAGAGGTATTATTAGGACCATTATGTCTCCCAAAAAGACGGCATCTGTCTCCTCTGCATTTTCTGCATGGCAAGCGCATGAATACGGCGAATCAATACAGAGAATAGCAATCATGAGAAACTGCTCAAGCGTTGGTGAAAAGTGCGACATGCCAAGCGATGTGAGCTGTTTAACAGAACATACACGGCCTGCTCAGGCCTTGCTCAATTTATCGACTGCTGCAAGAAATCAACAGTGGCAAGCAGCTTAGTGGCTCTCTCTTTCGGTAATAGACTCCATTCATACAGGCCTTTTATTCTCCGCGCTGCACAAGGTGACAAATGGACATAATGTCTGCCAGCCTGCCGCTGAATTTATTTGATTTTTTTCCCCCCTCCTTCCTTTCCTCCGTGTCCTCCCTTCACTTGTGAATCTCACTGATATATCTTGACGCTCTGAAGTATCCAGAGTAAATTCACTCTGCCTGTATTGCTGTTTATAACCTTCAGGCTGCCAGGAACTATCTGCGTAAGCACACCACAAACAGCCATTGTCATCCTTGAATAACTTCAGAAAGCGTCAGAAAAAGTGGAAAAGAAGGTTTGAAATATGATCAAGTGAAGGGAAGGCCTTTAAACAAAAGAATGTCTATGTTAAGTAACATTGTGAATATGACTTAAACACTCCTGGAAGTATTTTGAGCATAGCAGTGTTCTTGTGTATAATTTCTATTAACAGTAATAGAGTGGTTCTGTGCGTGGGTGTTAAAACATGGTGCATGTGTTCCATCATCATTTGTGGAACCACAGATGGTAAACCGAATAGCAAATGATAAATATAAATCAGTCGACAATTTGTTTATCGCAGCATCACTACAGATTAATGTGTCTTCTCAGAATCCAATAATCATATTTACTTCATTACATATAAACAAATATGTTTACTCCTTTGGAAAAGACAAAGTATCGTGACAGAGCATCAAAATTCTTGTTCAGCTATCTAAGAAGTGAGAGGAAAAAAAAAAAGTACAGATGATCATAATTTCATTTGAAGATGCAGACCGTTAATAATAAGAGCGTTTTACTTCGGGTGCAGTGTAAATAAATATTTCAGCCATAGAAGCTTCAGGTCGGTAATCTATCACCCCGCTCCCATAGATGTGATGCTCCCCAGGAAGATAATTCACCAGTTGTGGATCCTGAGCAGCAGATGATCTATACAGTCCTAGAAAAGGTTATTTATCGCTTTCATAATTAAATTTGGTATCTTGGTGGAGGGACTGTCATGGTATGATTAATCAAGTCTCACTGGCCAGAGCTGGGAAGGGCCAAGTAGCAGGTGTTGCTCACTCCGGCTTGAAATGCTACTGCTCTCTCCGGTGGTCACATGCAAAAAACATGACGATTAAATTGTGCAAAATGCCCGTGCATCGGTCCTCCGAAGCTTCATGGACTTTGCAGCAAAGGAAACATAAATACAGGACAGTCCAAAAGCAGCAGGAGTGAGGCGTGCCTGTGTGTGTGCATGTGTACGTGTCAGATACAGGCGATAAAACCTGGCTGTGGAAATCCCTCGACGAACTTATTGCCCTCTAGCTGGACCCCTGCTGCCGCACAATTACCTTACAAGCTTATATTTTCTTCCTCAAGATGGATGACTGGGAGAATAACAGATGTCATTTGCATTTATTGATTAAATGTCAGCAGTTCAACGCGGTAGGCTGGGATACAGAAGACACAAAGCCAAGGAAGACAGCATTCTTCCTGTCAGCGAGGAGCCTTTTTAACCGCAATAATATCACTAATGAATATGAATGAAAGCGACTTGTGAATTTGGTAATTAGACTTGACGCCATTTTGAAAGGTTGCGGAGATCCTGGGTGGGGTGCGTCCACATTAATGTCACTGTGGTGCTTAAACCTTGGAGTCGCAGTGTCAACAGTGTGGAAACGGGATGAACTGACTACAGGACAACAGAAAGTCAATATCGGTGTTGAACACAAAATGAACACGGTGTTTAATCCTATGTCCACAACAATAGTCCGCTCCATCACATTGCTTCACCTGAGCCGTTGTTCAATTTACCTTCCGCTGCCAGCCTCCAGGCGCGGGCAGAAGGTGTGTGCTTTTATTAAAGTCTATTTTGTGCGTGCGTGTGTGTGTGTGTGTGTGATCAGAGGCGATGGATTACACTCTGCAAAAGCCTGCGCTAGACTTATTTTGAAAGGGCTCAAATTGGCAGGAGCGAAGAAAAGAAGAAGAAGAAAAATGTGACAGCTCTTGTGATGCGTTGGTCTGATGATCGCCGTCTCACTTCCCTGACGAATGCGATTAAAAGGGGCTGTTATGTAAAGTTGGGATTAGCAAGATTTTGACAATTTTTTCGGTAAAATTAGGACAAATCGAGTCCTAGAGCTATAGTGAGTGTTTATGTTAATCGACAGCAGTATGTGACATGACCATTGATGTTTATGTCTTTATTTAGACGCTGCTGTCATGTTGTTGACCGGAATATTCCAAGCAAACAGGCACAGGTGGGAAAAAAAAAAAACTTGAATCCAAAATGATTTAAATTGACTTTTCGTTTCTCCAGTAATTGCATGGAAGTTCAGCGCATGCTTCATCAGCATGAGCAGCAGGTTAATAATAACCTGTCATACTGATTCGGAGAAGTTATTAGGTTTGTGGTAGTAGATGGGACATTAATAGAATAATACACTGAAATAGCGCTTTAATATGATAGGTTATGTTCTTGACATGTATATCAAATATACCGGGCTTCAGTGAGGTGGTCAGCTTTTTGATGGCAAACTTTTGCAAGCTTTAGCAGTTTACACGTGGTATGTTTCCAGCAAAAAGAAAAAAAAGGTTGATTTGCAATGTTGACACTCAAAATAACATTTTAAATGTATTTTGCTTGTTTTTTTCCTTTGCTTACCAGTTCCAGAAACAAGAACTAACATTTGACCTTTTTTCCAAGTATTATTTGATTTCACATATCTTTTTCCTTCATATTCTCACGTTCCTAATACTTGCTAAATGTTTAAAGCATTTTTTTTTTTTTTTTTGCATGCACATAGTTCATATTTTTTGGTGTGTTGCAATGTTGTACATATTCTACATTTATCTTCCTGGTTTCAGCAAGTTACACAGCTACTGCTGCCATAACGCCTTATAATTTTATTAATGCACTACGACTTTACATGCTCTAATGTTGAAATTGTATTATACTGACCTAACTCCCTTTAGCAATGTAACCCCATATTATTTATATCATTTTTTTCTTTGCTGCATCCTGTTCCTATTTGCTCTTACGATCACTGTTACTTTAACTACCATGTATTTATAATTGCTCCTTACAGCTGCAACAGCACATTTTCCCCAAAGGGCTCATTAAAGTTTAATCTTATCTTGTCTTATGTGGATACAGTGGTGCTCTGTCCCGCCCTGACAACCTCTGACTGCCAACAGGGTGTTAGTTCACCAGAGGGCTGCTTTGCTTGTCGCATCTCTGTTGTCTCGTGTTTTTTTTTTTCTCCCCCCTTTTCCTCCTCACCTGGTTGCTGGCCTGAGGGTCACTAGCCTCAGATGGTTAATTATCTCTCGTCTGAGCTGTGATCACCTCCCCGGGGGGCAGCAGCATAACGCTGTATCAGAAGCTGGTTATTGAACTCCCTCCCGGCCCGCTGCGGTGTCCAACCGCCTGGCTAATAACGATTCATGCAGCTGCCAATCCGGCTGACCGGCGCCATCAATATTCCCGTCTGCAGAATAACAGCAATTAGGAGACAGGGATCTTAACAGTAAGGCATAGGACAAACATTATTCGCTGAAATGATGTCTTCAGCTTCAAAAACACATAGCTGATTTTCAGAGTCTGGGCAGGGTTGTGTGCTTTCCCATACAAATACACTATCGACAACAGGTGCTCTGTCTGGCTGCAGGAAATGTTTTGATTTTCACTAGAGGGATAATGTGTTGCACCATACCGCAATTGTCGCGCACGACACATGATGGATGCTTTTGATATTCACGTCTAGCTAGGAGATGGAGTGTGCCAGAACATTTCTGGTCCTGCTCTGCAGCACATGGTACAAGCCACATGCATCTGAATCCTGCACTGAACAATGAGGTGTCTTATCGATAATAAAAAGGAGGACGAGAAATATTGTGAAATCAAAAATAGTATTTAATCGTCACCAATCTGGTGTTAATATTCATGACACGGCCTCGAACTCCCCAGGAGCCATGTTAAGAGTCAGGGCTGTCTTAATCATGCTGAACAGTGGGGAATGCCTCAGAGCCCCGCTCCACTAATGGCATCAGCAGTGAGAACAGGGGACATGAAGGGAGGGGCAGGTTGAAAACTCCAGGCCTTAAAGTGCAGGCCGGGGTTATTATCTGCAATTACCCTGATTACTGAGCCCTTCATTTGAATGACTAAGGTGAAATTCATTTACTCCCGGTATTAACACCAAACCGAGTTTGAGATGTTCATTAAACACTTGATGAACAACCCTAAATTTGAGGTATTCAGAGAGGAAACACAGCTTGTTCATCAGACAATATGAGTATCTCTTCATCATGCAAGCAAGAAAATGGTACCAGCAACAAAAGCTCTCGTTCATTTCCTGTACTAGATGACTACCCATTGCTTCCATTGTGCCCTATCTCTCCTCAGTCCTCCGAAACTATTTTACTAAAACACAGCAAAGCCTCATTGCATTTAATAAAAACTCTTTCATCGCCCTAGTTATGCCATCTGTGAAAGTCAAATTCCCAAATACATAGTTATTGCTAATTCTCCCTGCGTCCTCTGACAAATATTGCTGCTAGGGAACAGCATATCCAGTGATCAATCATATCACCTCCCTGAACCTGCTATGCAATTTATTAAGTGCTAAACAAATGGGCCGGAGCAGGCAAGCGGCTGTTCCCAGGGCCAGGGAATGTAAATCTAAGCGGAGTAACAAATTAGTCGGACTTCTCTCTTTTTTTCCAGCATGCATGCCAAATTTGCTGGTGGCAATGCAAAGCGACCCAAGGTACACATTAAATTTGCAGAGGTTATAAAAGAAATTCGTATCCGTAAGCAGACAGCCAGAAGCTGTTGTTACCAATGTGTTACGGTGCCATTTAGGCCTGATTCAGCGCCCTGTGGGAATATTTGTGCGTAGTGGCGCCATCTGTCCCAGAGGGTTCTGTGCCATCCGTTACCATCTGAATACCTGCTTTCGGCGCGCAATGGAAAACTTACATCAAATTTAAATGCGTTCATAATCCTTCACTACTCAACTTCCAATAAACCTTTACAAACCTTTTCAAACAGCTCAAACAGCACCTGCCTGAGACTCAGTAACTGTGATGCCGATGCAGTGAGGAAGACTGGACTGGCGAGCCACAGCTACAGTAACCTAAGCTAAGACACTAAAGCTAAGGTAGGCTAGGCAGAGTGTTTTTGGGACGGGGAAGCAAGCGTGCACGGCAGCGATACATGTGCATGTGCACAAGATGCGATTGGAATGAGGGTAAAACGCTTCCTTGTGGTGACTGGTGGTTTGATTCGTCCTGAGCAGAATTTAAAAAATGAGTATATACAGCCAGGAGACGCCTGGAAGACTGGATTTTCTTCTCAATGCTTATAGTTTGGCTCAGATCCTGTGTGCATATTGATGATTTGTTAAAATATGGCAGAAAATGTGACCTACACAAGCTTAAAGACAAATATAACCAGTGGAATGGACTGGAATTAAAGGTGGCCAACTGGAAGTCCGACTTCCATGCTGAAGTAATTGAACACTTAAACTCCAACATCTTGGTGCTGACAGTTTAACTTAACCATTGCAGAGGGTTTCTTCTTGCCATAGCAATGTAAGATTTGGTCATCAAAGAAATAAAAGGTTGCAAACCTAAGCTAACTGAAGTGCAACTGCAATCTATCTTTTGGCCAATGGTGGCAGCAGTGAGCACACAACTTGGAGGCAAAAGCAATGGTGAGGAAGTCAAGGCATCTGTCTGCCACCTCTGAAGTCATTACAATGAGATTTTGATTATACTGGGTCTTAAATCTATCTATCTATCTATCTATTTTTTCATTTATTTTTCTCGTCTCATTGATATTAAGAATTTCTTTGTCATGGCAGACTTGCTCAAGAAAGCAGCAGCAAGCATAAAACAAAATAAAACAGAAACGTAAAAGTTGCAGACAATATAAAACACAAAATATAATCAGTCACATAGAGAGAGAGCAAAGTGAATTTCACTATGTAGGCAGCCCTGGAGGCAGTTGTCCAATATGAAATCAGCGGGCCAAATCTATTTAAATCTTGGTTAAAAAAAAATAATAACAATAAAAAAAGATTCTTAGTGAACAAGATCCTTCATTATCATGATTATTGTTTAAACCATTATGCAGTAAGTTTTATGTAAAGGAAGCAAAAAAGATGAAAACTTTTTCCCTGACTCAGTTTTGACCTTTGGGACAAACAACAAAAACAAAGAGAGACTGTAATGATTCACGTGTTTTGTTTTGTTTTGTTTTTTAGAGCTATTAGAAATAATTAGTAAGCAGAGCCACAATGTCCCTATTTATACAGAGAAAAAAAACAATATTGGGAAAAAAGTTAACACCTAATAAGAAAGTGGACATGCTGCAGTATATAGTGTAAAATGATGAGTTAAAAATGCCAGTAATAAATCCCTGGTGAGGAAGATGATGATGATGATGATGTCTCTAAGGTAGCAAGAAACTGGGTAGAGGCAGAGGCATGTGAATACATAAAGCTGGCAAAGATAACCTGCCTGTTCATACAGGAAAATCACAATTTAAGCTATATTTTCATGGCAAGGTGGTAAGTATGCCCTGAGGGGAAAGCCTGAGGGAATCTTTGAAATCTGAAAATTATTTTTCAAAGCTTCGGCATGGGACAGTGATGATGTATTCACTCCAGGATGGTGGTGCAACAGATACAGTGTAATGACCACATGAATATTCAGTAGTACGTTCAGAGTGATGATATTACTAATTGATGAGCTGCATTATTTCTGCCACAGGCCCAAATATTCACTCACAATCTCACCATTTGGGATTACACTAAAAAAATCTGAATTGTCTTTATCAATCCAGACACATTATACAAATGGCAATTGCAATTATTATTTTTTTGAATGCTAATTTCAGACACAATTCAGGAACAAAGCCGGCAGTGTAAATTGTCTGCAGAGTGAGTTTGCGTGTGTTGCAAATCGGGGGAGGGTGCGAGGCTCATCGGTATGTTTTTTTGTTTTTTTTTTCTCCAGTACTCGTCATGGATGGAAATGGCATCACAAGGCTCTTTCAACATGAATACCAGCCTCATACCGATGCGGCGACCCGGTCGTGAACCTCTCCGTATCTTTGCCAAACAGACGTCCCCCCCGAAAATGGCAAAATGTTTGAAATCCCTCCGCTAGATTTCCTGTGTGCCATATGAGAGGACCCGATTTTTTTTCGTCTTCCTCTCCCTTCAGCATTAATACACTCCCCAAACCTCACCTTTTATCTGGTCGTTTAAAATTCATAAAGTGTGACTCAGTGATTACTTTTACACATACTGCCTTTGACCTCCCGTCGGTTAATTATCATAAAGCCTTGCAGAGGAGAATGAGCCATCGCCTCTTCTTTTGTGCCACTGTAATTGCATTCTTAATTTTCGGAGGTGAGGAATACTGATATGGCAACTCAGGCCTGATATCACAGGAGTTACATTGTTCAGGGGGGGTTTCAGTTTATGTCTATAACGCTGAGCTGTACAGAGAAACAATGGCAGGGGGTCGCTGGAGCGGTGCAAATCCACCCTACACCAGAATTCATATATGCAGCACTAATAATTTATCATCAAGAGGCAAACCTGATGCTGTTCCATGGAGAATTGAATTTGGAGACTCACTTTGTGGAAGCCCAGAGTGACTGTTTGAACCTGTACATCCAAATTTGTTTGTTCCAGCGTAAGGCTAATGAAGGTTCTCCAGTAGACATGTCAGTACAATTTCACACAATCAGGTCCCATAACGAAAGCAGAGGGAAGAAGTTGTTCTGTTTTCACCTTTGTTCAGCAGCGACACCGCTCCTATTAACAATCCCTGTGGAAACTAAAGTTAAAGCAACAGTCGTGACAGAGACAAGCAAAAAAAAAAAAAACAGGAAAAAAGAAAGTCAGACTCTAGTTTAGGGCAACAACTGGCTTCGCGAGCACATCATTAGCTGGGAAAAAAGGCGAGAGGAAATTCACACCTGGATTAATGAGAAGCCTGCCAACATCAGGAAGCACGTAACACTTTAAGATACATACCCAGACACTTATAAGACTTTATTATTACTTCCTTCAACAGGCTCTGAGAAACACCAGTGGCATTTTTTTGCACCCTAATGAGGGCGGCCTGCCTGTTGAAACATACTGTTGACCATACTAAAAGCTCATTCTGCTCATTCTTTTTCAAGTCCCAAATTGACTGGACTTGGAGTGATAGCCTTCCTGTGGTGATGATAAGTCCAAATCCCACATCAAAAGAGTCACTTTTTGCTCTTTACACACCATTCTGGTGCTGAAAACACTTTCCATGCAGACTGACTAAGTGCCACTGCGATGTTACACATTTACATGTGCCAAATATCCAAGCCAAAAATCTTGAACTTCCACTTATGAATTCATAAGTGGGGGTTCAGTGTATTGCTCAAGGGCACTGTGTGCAGTATACATGACCACTGATGGGATCGAACCTGCAGTCTGCTGGTTACAGGATGGCCTGAGCACAACAGGCCCCGCTGCCACGGCCTTTTTCTTCTCCATCATTTATAGGAACAGATTCAAAGTAATGACCCTGGCTTCCCAAAATCCCTTTCCCACCATGAAAGGATTACATGAAGGCAACCTGACTAGAAGCACACATCCATCTGACTTTGAAATAGCACCGTGGTACGAGCAAGGATGTTGCAAACGGCTGCGTGAGTTTATCTTCAACAAGCCCGGTTCAAATTCCAACTCACAGGAAGAAGCTCTGTGTGAGTGAAATAGTCACCGTAACCATGACCAAAGTTTTAGTTGCCAAAATGGAACCATCCACTAGCTTTTTCATATGACGAACAAGGTGAAAATTCATGTTATTGTCATGTAATCCCCCTTACTGTAGAGGAATGTAAAACTCACATGACTTGCTTTTCAGAGTTTGTGTTCCTTTCACAAAATTTGAGGAGGCTGCCACCGCCTATATCTCTCATAACCAATACATGATTTTCATTTTGGAAAATCAAGAATTTTGACGTCTTTACAACACTGTGGTGTAAAAGTAATCCGGTTGTAAAATTGGGAAAAATGCCAGCTGCTAATCTTCCTTCCTGGAGTGTACCCAAAACATGTCCAGAGCCTCAGAGTCATTGTTCAACTTCACTTATCATAACTTCTTAACTTTACTTTTTAAATTTTGTATTGTGATGTGACTGTAATGTTATTTTCTTTTCTTACTTTCTTTCCCTCTATAATACAAATGGAATGAAAGGTAAATAAAGCAGTTTTGCCACAGACTGGTGACCACCACACAGCTACAATGGAACCATTCAGCACAAAGTGCCTTGCCCAAGGACTCTTCAGCAGTCACGGTTCAGGAAGGTGAGGATGTTTCTCCTTCACTTTTGTTGCTCAGAATTCCCCGGCATGTCCAAGGCCTTGAACTGGCAATTTTCCAGTCACAGTGAAACAGTACAGCTTGCAGTGACCATCAGTAAATCCCACATAACCTTGTCAAGGTTGAGCTTTTGGAGATAACAAGATTCCCTCCTGATAGTCACAACATAGATAAGAAATATACATTTTATAATCAAATATTGATTTTTTTTCTATCTTGTTTTCAAGTGCATGACATCAAATTGACTTTGCAGGATGGCTAAGAGTCACATTTTCAAGACAAGGTGGGTGAGCTGGATTGAGTAGTAAATTGTTAATAATGGGCTGCCTTTGATTAATCATAGAGAACAATATTGATAATGAAGGACTACTTGAGAGACAGAGCAGTAAACAAGAGAGCTGATGTATTTTTCATTGTTAGGGAATATCAAATAAAAATCACTTTTTTTTTAATCATTCCACAACGTTGAACTTTGCTGTCTCCTTGCAGGTAATCAGTGTCAGGCTCTCCAGCAAATGACTGGTTGACTCACCATATCTATGCACCACTTAATCTGTAAGATATACATTGATTGGATTGGACAGTGGCTTAATGACAAAATGTATTTGGTAAAGGTCTTACTAATAAATACATGTGATGACATTCAACTTGAATGGCAGGGCAACATTTCATAATTACATCTCTGTAGTTGCTAGCCTTTCCTTAATCATGCAAATTGACATTTTTGGTATTTTGGATATTTAAATAAAAATAGCTGATTAATGTCTGACCCATCAATCCAGCCATCCGTCTATGTATCCATTTATTCACCCGTGAGACAGACAGCCATTTCCACACCCTCCTAAACAGCCATCCATCGCACAACCAACCAGTCCCTACCGTCTTTCATCCCCGTCCCTCCCTCCCTTCCTCCGTCCATCCATTGGTTTTTCTGCTTTATTTGTACCTTGGATCTGAGAAGTAGTTCTCCTGTCCTGACTGATGACAGTGTTGGCCAGGGTCCTAATTGCTGGATTGGAGGAGAAGGGCTGTGTAGCCTTGCATCTCGATGAGCAACAACAGCATCACAAGACCATCTGGAGATGAAGGAACGCACATCTCTGGACCCTTGCTATCCAATTTTTGAACCATTATTTATCCTGAGAAAGTTGATTGAGCGTGCATTCTCTTTTCCAGCACTGCTTTGCCTCATCATACAGTTTCATCCTTTCACATCTGGAAGCTGCCCAGTACAACAGCAGTCCTCTACTGTTGGCTACTGTTTTTCTTAAGGAGTCTGAATGAAAACAAGAAAAAAAAGGTTTCTCAAACTTTCTTTCCCAAACTTTTACAGCCCACTACAACATAAGATCTCAATGATGTACTACCTTTAGTGCTGTGATTAGCTTCTACTCTACGTAGATGAGAACATCACAAAGCGGTTGATGGGTAGGAAGCTGAGATGATTGAATGAGTGCACATCTTTAAGAGTATTTTAGCTGTCAAAAGGACTGGAAAATAGGAGTTGGTCATGCAAGCGCTTTGCTAACATAACCAGGCAGTGTTTGAGAAATGGTAATGGTAATGTATGGGGTTTATGTAGGAACAAGGCTGCAATCAAGCACGAGGACAGGGTCTAATTACTCATCTGCCCCCTGTCTCTCACAGGCACGCCACTGATCATGAATTACAGGCTTCACGATGACCCATGACCGTCAGGGCCAATACTCTGACAACACCTTGCTTACTCACACGCCAGCATACAGACAGATAACAGATGACACATCTACATGTCCATTTTCTACATGCAAACAGACAAAGATAGACATACACATGGTGTGCAAATATATGAAATGAACCTCTTAAATCACATGTATGAATACACACAATGCCATCCAAAGAATGTAAATCTTTTCCATTATAGTGGGTGATGCTCAGGGATACAGCATCTAAATTCAGGGTAAACATCTTTACAACATAATATACCCACTTTATAGATTTACCTGAAGCAAGCTATTTTAATAAAGAGGGATAAACATGAAGTAATGCCCCACAAAGTTTAATTTTTCTTCACAGAAGTCTTTTGGGTGTTGTTTCGCACCCGCAGGCAGCCACATTGGACATCGTCAACAGCTGTGAAGAAGTGATTGCAACTTGAACATCGCATCCAAGTCTTTGATTGATTATGTGTTTAGATAACCTATTAGCGAGCGTTTTACGATGCATCTGCAAAGCCTCTGTATTGGTGGCTGTTTGCCCTGACTGGAGGTCACAGCCTCCCTTTTTTTTTTTTACTTACCACAACAGAACTGGAGATGCTTTCTGTAATTTACAAAGAAATATACTGCTTTTTCGTTTGGAACAGATTGCTAGAGCAGATGAGACAATTCAGTATGTCACATGGCTTTACAGCGTGCCATAAAATATCAGCCACATGCACAGATGTCATTTTTGAGACATTTATTTGCCATCTTATCTGAATGAGATGTCCCTTCAAGACATTTAAAAGCAATCGAAGATTAGCCATAAAGACTGGGAAAGATGGAAACTGTTCAAATGTCACCCTAAAATAGCTGTGATGTGGCACCTTAAATAGATCCGTTATCTGATAACAAAAAAGCTAAAGAAGCTGCCTGCACAGACAGAGCCCTTATCTACTGGCTCAGAAAAAAGAAAAAAAAAAAAAGCATGACGTTTCCTACACAGAAGGGAGGTAACTGACTGTCACCTTGATCCTCACACACGTTCTCACACGTGGGGCCACACACAAGCATGCATGCGCACACACACATAGACACACACAGCAAGCAAGGTCACGACGGCAAACATGGATTTAGGTTATTACATTGGAAGAGGCAGCAGTGCTACTAAAGATGATTAGAAAGTTTTGTAAATATACAAAGCTATGTATATGAGCATTAATTTGGGGATTATATTAGATAAGAACTTAAAATTTGATAAGCAAGTACAGTACATCTGCAAGGAGGTTAAACCAAACCTCAACTGTTTTCGTTTTATCCGAAGAGACCTGTCATGCAAAGCTGCACAACTCTACATGCACGCTATGATTCTCTCCCATCTGTCATACTGTATCACGTCATGGTCACAAGCTTCTCAAGTCATTCTGAAACCCATAGTAGCAATACATAAGCAAGCAATAAAAATTATGGATCAAAAACCAATGAGATGGCACCACTGTGGCATCCTGAGAAAACACAACCTTCTTGCATTTGAAAACTTCATAATTTACATTAATATCAGACTGGTTTTTAAATGTCTTCATAACTATGTATCACCCCTGTTTTCTGCACTGATATAAAGACGTCGGAGCTCAAGCCAAATAAACACACGAGCCTCCTACAATGGTGACTGCTTTGTTCCCAGGTGTACAACATCATTTGGACAGTCTGCCTTCTCAGTAAAAGGCGTTAACCTATGGAACACTCTACCCACTCACCTGAAACTGGAGACTGATACAAATGCTTTTAACAGAGGACTAAAAGCATGGTTAAAAGCACAACAACAATGTTCACACATATAAATATGGACTTAGTTTATTATTGTTACTAATATCACTGTTGCGAACATGAATTTTGTTTGTTTTATCATTGATGATCATATGCTCTGTGATTTTTGAATATCACTGTTAGCAACCCTGAACTTTGTTTGTTTTATCCCATGTTTTATCTAAGAACACAGAGCATATGATCAACATATGAGCAACAATGGTGTTGAAAATTAGCACGTGTGCTACAATCACCCAAGCAAATGCATCTGGTCTGTCCACTGGGACAGTCTCAATGTATTTGTGATGTCCATATCAAATAAAAAAATAAAATAAAATAAAAAATAATCAACAGATCTTTTAAATATCCAACCATAGAATCCTTAAGGCTCCAAGATGCTGGTGCAGAGAAACTCTCGGGCAGAACAGACACTTCCCCAGAATGCCACTCTCTTGCCAACACTCAATCTGAAAAGATGTGCCACATCAAACTAATCACTGATCCATCTGACAAATCTTGACCCAACCAGGGTTACTCCCTTTGACAGCATAGTAATCACACTAGAAGTCAAGAACTCACACACTCTGTGCAGAGGTTGCCACTTTCCAGCCAGGCCTCCTTCGAACTGTCATCAAAAAATTTCATCAAGGACAATGTCCTCAGAAAGCTTCAAAAGGTGGAGACACTCCATTCTATTGAAAGCACAAATACCTCAAACTCTCACTAATTTGTCAAAGAGCATGCACCTCTCGTCAATCAAAACATGAGCAATCTTCTAACGCCACCGTGACAAAGACCACCTGCACCCTCAAAGCAACATTATGTTCTTTGTTTTTTTTTTGTTTTTGTTTTTTTTACAGATATTCTGAATTCAGTGCCTCAGCCATAGAATTCCATGTCTCACTACCCGTGCTTATTTGAGCCACTGTTCTTCTCAGGATATTCATGTCTTTTACCTGAATTATGGCAAGAGCAATCAACCAGCCTTTTCTTCATCAGATTGAACCATCTCTAAGTCCTTTCGAAACTCTGACAAACCCTCCCTTAAAAGATCTCATTGCCGCTCCTTATGATCGGCTCTACCTTCCCCTGGTTCTATTCACACCTATGCTAAATGCCTCTCATCGAAATTTTATTTAACTATTTCTCTGGCCACACCTTTAGCATTTGCCTTTTGCATTTGAGTCGCTATTAGAGCATATGTGTTTCTGAACACATCATAATCACGAGTCGCTGGTCTTGACAAGCTCCATTGCTGCTTGGATCTGAAAGACCATTATCATCCACACTCACATCTATCTTTTCAGCAAGGTTTTGGGAGGCTACTATGCCTGTATTTAAGATTGATTTGTGAACAAATCATTCAAAAAGAATAAATCTATGAAGTGAGTGAGTTGACTCGATTTGCGACCACGACCCAATCAAGAAAAGAGAGAAAGATAAATACTGAATGCTTAATGTTACCTGCTGTCTCCAGTTATCTCCTGTTCACTTCTCTGTCTAATAAACAGCTCTGGTATGGGCAGAGCACTCTCATTCTTGCCCATGGCGTTGAATAATCAGTTTTAACAGGACTGAATCAATCCACAGCCCAGATATGGTTCGGTCAGTGAACCAGAGGACTCAGCTTGATCCTGGAACTTGAGCTGGGTATGTTAGCGCTGATTCACTCACCAAATGAGCAACTGAGTTTAACGACTGAATCAAGAGACAGAGCGGCAGCAGTTCAGTGAACTGACGGACTCAGTTCAGTTAAATTCTGTTTGCTGAGTCACCTCTTAAATTGATCCAGACACTCTTCATGCTAATGTCAAATTAATAGACCTAATCACAATCATTCATGTAAAGTGTCAGACTCGTCCACTGGCAAACACTAGTTTCAACTGAGCTGAGTCAGCAAATAAAAAGAAGTTTTGCTGCTCACATCAGACTGGGCATGTGTGATATAGTGTGAGTCAACGATTAGCAACTGCAGATGTGTATGTATGTTATTTCACTGGTTATTGTGTGGTTGACAAGATCTGCGGTCACTGGTCATTTACTAATGTTACCGTTGTAACTACAACCATCTGACTGTCAGCCATGTTAGGGGGTGGGGATAGTAAAAATACAGTGGGCAGTGCAATGTTTTTTTCCCCATGTGCCTGGGAGCAGCAAAGTTTTCTGAATTTTCCCCCGCGTCAAAGTCAAAATGCCACCCAAATCAAAGAAGTGGATATCATCCTCCATCATAACATAACCATTATTAAATGTTCATCTGCATATAGTTTGTTGGTGTTGTCCTTGCTTGTCAAGTAACACATGTGGTTTTAGCAGCCTTTAAAACATTAAATTTCAACTGGAAAATGGTATTAAAAAAAAGATAATCGGTAAAACGCCTCAATATGTTGCAAATACCATATATATTTCAAATATGTTGCTCAAACAAATAAGCCTTTTGTACTATTATGGGTAGGAGTTTATTTTTGCTTTTTTTTCCTCCAGAGCTGATTATAGAAGTAGCCAGTGACTGCATGTCTTGCTCCCTTCCCTTCTCTGCCTAAAACTCCAATCTGCAGCCAGATATTGGCAATTTCCTTTTACTCCCATGTCTCCCTGTCACTTTATATGAGAAACAGCCACAGGAGGGTTAAACATATGACAACATAATCAAGAAAAAGCAAGTCTTTGCACATTTTACACAAATAACCCAGTGAGTTTGTGTATTAGTGATGCAAACTCAAACTTTGCACACTAGAACAACAAATGATTGCATGCCCACAGTTGATGGCATATTCATAGAAAAGCTATCAGATTAAAACTTAGAATGAGCAAAGCAGCAGCCCTTATTCAGCATGATTAGTTTATAAGAAATTATAATAGCAGAAATAAAAAGAGATGGGGAATGAACTCAGTGAAATGCCTATGAATTGTTCCCAGCATATTACAGTGCTTATTCAGATGCCATTTTACCTTCACAGTGCAACTAGGTGATTACAATGGAGGCTCAAAGGGAGGTGAAATAAAGCTGTATGGCTGGCTCTATGGCTAGCATCAGATGACTTAATCAGGCCATAAAGAAGTCCTCACTTAGAGATGCTGTGTTGCCCCTGTGCTCCGCATTTCATCAGCCCCAGGGAAGGGTGAAATATGCTCCCTCTGAAGGTAATGTGCCCTATCTCTGTCCAAGTGGTGACAAATTTATCGCCCCCTCGACTATTTACAATCCATCTGAGCCATGATGATCTGCCTTGTGTTATTTAAGCTGGAGAGGTACAGTCGTGTTCATGATATTGCTGTTGTGCGCCACCAACAAAAGTGTGCAGCAGAAAAGAGGGGAAAAGTAAAAATACATTTGTTTGTTGGCATCAGAAGAACCGTCTTGCACGTTCACCATGACATGATTAAAGTAGACCAACAATGACATGCACTAATGAGCTGAACTGAGTAGTGTGGTAGGAATAAAAAAGTGATTGAATTCCTTCTCTATCTTGCATGTCATAAGTATCCAAGGTTGGATTTTTTGATTTGGATTTTTGTTTGTTTTTACCACAGAAGAGCAACATTTCTCTAGTAACATGTCATTCCGCTGTACCTCAGTGCTGAGAAACTGCAGTGTGGCAAAAAATATTTTGTTCAAATCAACCTTTCTTTATTGAATAAATATAATTTGCTAGTTTTGTTAACTAACAAGTCAAGTAGCCTAAGATTATTGTATACAGCATGACATTTTGCTGCAGAGCAGCTGACATACTTTGCTGATGCAGCAAGTGCCAAAGAGGAGGCCAAGCCCTTAATGTAATGTGCAAACATGTTGCCTGGCCAAGTCAGCCCTCTGTTCATTCTAGCCTTTAATAAAAGCCCCTACAGTCAGTTAGGACAGGACACAGGGCACGGTGCATGCTTTCCTCCACAGGGAAGATGAAAAAGGGTGGGAAAGAAGAGTTGTTAGCAAGGTCTATAAAGTACAAAAAAAAGCTAAACAAATACCTGTACAGTCCTGTGGCACATTCATGGTGATGACTTAAACCTAATTAATGATCAGCTGATTTGAATAGTAAGCTCCCTGGTGCCCATGTTGATCACTTGCCATAGTTTCTTCAAGGATATTAGAACATTATAGAGCCTACTTCTTGAGATTAGTTAAACTGACAGCAAACCCTAAAGCAACATTTGACCCATAACACATCTTGACCCTGAGAATGTAGGTCATGCAGATAGATTTTAACCACCAAGGTCCATTTAAAAAACATGGACTCCATGGAGGCAGAACTTTGCAGAATTTGCTGTGTCAAATGACTACAAATAAATTCCAGGTGTCTTGTACTTTTTAGCAGAACACATCTCCATCCTTCAGTGGAGAGCTGGGCAGAGATGGCAAGAGTTGACTGAGGTGTGTAACACAAGGCATTATGGTTATTTGAGCATTTACAATTGTGCAACCTTAAAACCTGGTAAAACCAGATTTACTGACCAAAATGCTATAAACTGATACAAACCAATAAAATATAAAATATAGAAAAGAATATAGCATTAAACCACATTGAAACAATGACCTTATAGGACAAGAAGATACAGTTTAGCTCACTGAGATGTTTAGCCCTGTGGATTCCCAAACATAGATATTTAAGGCACATATCCAAAATTGCAAGAGCTCATTGAAAATCAGACATTCATTAGCTCATGCAGGCATCTCATTAGACTGAGGTACTGCTGTCCTCATCGAGCAGGTCCAGCTGGCATGTGACAGAAGCCAGGAGGATCTCAGCATGACCATTTCACATCCTTGCATGTGTATATGCACAAAGACAAACACATACAGCTGATATTGGCTTTTTATTAAAAATCAGATATGGTCCAGTCATGTCATCCACCCCTAAGATGATGGACACGATGATGTTTGACTGTACATTTATTGTAGAATTGATCAGTATTGATCTATAGTAGCCGTCCCGATCCACTATTCCATTACATCCAAACTGTGGATGTTTTCAAGCTGTCTCTTCTCTCAAGACTGGCTGATAGAGATGTGTCTTACATCTTTCAGCATATATCTCGCCCTTGAGATTTAGCTCAACAGCAAGCAAAACTAATAACAAATTTATTTTATTTGCAGTAAAACATTTTTTGATTGAAGTGGTGATAGTTTTGCTCTCAAATCAGTTTTTTTAATTGCAAACCTATTCTGTGTGATTGCATAATAAAACACCGAAAAATGAAACATACTGTACGTTCATTCAATGCAGCTTATCTTTCAGCCTAAGGCCTGCAGCTTCACCAAAATTTTCAATTGGAAATCAGAGACAAAATAATCCATGTAATCCAACAGGAACCTTGTGAGAGTGAAATGTTTACCTAATTTCCCTCCCAAAATGCATTTTGTTCACCTTAACTTACAGGTTTTATACAAGTGAGTGACTGTGAACTGCAGGACAAATGGAGTTTGAGCTCTAAATAGCCTCCAGTGGTTAGAAATCACTTAATACAGCTTTAAGGAAAGAACCCTTCATATACAGTAGCAGTGCCGTTTCAAGACACACACACACACACACACACACACACACACACACATACTACACACACCATCACCAACCATCAAACAAATTATTCACCTCGGCCTGTTTGCAGAATCATCACTAAGCCTTCTCATTTATGCTGAACCGCTCCAGTTTGCATGTTAGTGTGACCCAAACTGCTGGCCAGGACTTAAAGAGGAACTCAAGGGCACTGAGAAGGGCTGAATGGCTATTTGAGCAATTCTACTGTACATTGAGCATGAACACAGTGATGTTAGATTGCCTAAGCAAAATGCACACACTCACACACACCAACCCACACACACCCACACGCACATGCAGACATAAAGCTATGTTACTGTCCTCACATTTTTTAAGTGGAAACCTGCAATATTGTTGCTCTCTGATTTTGTGTCAGTCTTTGGAGTGAGGTGCTCATTGATTTCCCAGAGATCACTTTTCAACCACACTGTGTGTTCAGTACTGTGTCTTTTTCCTTGGATTTTCTGTTTCTTTTCTTTGTCTGATCAGCCATGGTGGCTATCACTGCTCATGATAACTGTTTTGAGATGGAAAATGTATGCCACAAGATTTTTCTTGGATAAAACCAACCTGTCACCAGGTTTTTATTTGTTTGCAAATGTAAAAGATGTCATGGATTTAATTGTATTACAATATTGTATAATATTTAATTATTATACAACTATTGTGATACTTGGTGACAGTGGCTAGGCAATATAATTACTGGAACCCCATTTTAATTTCATTATACAACCTGTTGTATAATGACCAATAAACTTTCTTGTATCCTTGTATCCTTGTATGATGGAGTGAGGTTTTTGCCCCATTTCAAACCAAACCATGGACCTGTTCAGCAAACACTAACCTGTCATCTTTACAGTAGTAAAAATGAGATGAAGCACGTTATGCAATTTCTTCATCCTATTCAAAATCTGCATTTTCACTGCAATTTCATCTGTACTCCCACGTCTTGAAAGCCACCTTGTCTGATAATCCTCAGTGTTTGGATGTTGCAGAATGCCAGCTGCCAGCTTGATAGTAGGGTCAAATTGTTGCATTTGAATGTGAGAACTTTACAGCATTAGCAAAAATATTCCCATCTAAAGGGCAACACTACTCAGCTCTTATGGTATAAGACAGTCTAGTCAGTGGATAACATGAATATCTGTCCATAAGCAAACCCAACCAAACAGTTAGACATTAAATAGACGTTGATATGATGACCTACACTAATGATCAAAACAAAACTGATGGTCAGGACTTTCCAGGACCTTTTTTTGGTAATGTGTTGTAATCTACCTATTTTTGTACATAGTTTCCCTCAACTTGCTTTACATACTTCTACACCAGTTAATGATTTCCTACATTTCTTGCTTTTAAACAACCATCAAGAATTTATTGCATTCATACAGCAATATGAAGTACCACCAGTAAAGCAAGAGCTTTACCATTTTTGGAAGAGTTTGAGAATCAGTGTCTGTGGAGAGTTTGGTATCTGCGTCCTCTTTGGAGGATTTCTCCTTGATTGTTGAACACCAGACCCAGAAGTACAAGGTACATCGCCAGGGTATGTATTAGGGTAGGCTTTTCCCTTAAGTCTCTCTGTGGAAATATTTGCCAGGGGCTTAGCAAGTTGGCACTCCTGGATCCCCTAATACAGAGAAAGCTGAAGGTCATTTAAAGTGAAACACTGTTGAGTCCATCAGTGTTTGTCTTTCATGTAAATTCTGTCATAGACATACACCATGAAATATAGGAACACAGTGGTCAGGAAACAAGTTCTTCACAGGAATTTCCATACTAGAGTGTGGAAATTTGTAGTGAAAAAAATTATGTAAAACTATGTAAAATGTCCTGGAACCAAACAGAAGCCATAATCTTTCGTTTGTCTACTTTCACTGCACTGACATGCGCTACATCTCCTATAAACACATAACAAAGAAAAAAAAAAATAAAAAATGGCAGCCACAACATATTCATTGGTACTGTATATTCAAACAAAACGCTAAATACAGTCAAAAATCATCAGTGCCATCTTTCATGTTTTGTAAACATTTATTTAATATAAAAGAGTGAATTACAGGGGAGACTGAAGTTAAGTGTCACCATTTACACAGCAGCAAGTGCACTGCTTTTAAATACAGCACCGATAAAGAAGTCAAGGCTACCATCTTTGATTCTGTTGCAATGGACAATTGAGGTATACCTGTTATTAAGTCATTTCAAAGTTGATTTCAAGGTTGGTTAGGTGAAATTCAGCATAGTTTTTTGCTACAGGCTACCAAAGGGTCATGCAGCCTATCAGGGCTATAGATTGACATGATATTTGGTGAGAGCATTCATACTCCCCAAATGAAGATTCCTCTGAATTCTGATGACCACATAACCCGTCTTTTAGCGCCATCCTCAGAACTGTCAAATTCGAAATGTCAAAATTGACAGGCAGATTTCCCTAAAATGTGGAAAGAGTATTCATAGTACCCAGAGGATTAACTCTGTCAACTTTGGGGACCTCATGACTTGTCCTCAAAATGTACAATTCCCCATTCTCATACTGCTTGACTACCAAAGGGTGGTGTATCAGGGCAAGGCAATCAGCTAATTAGCTTTATTGATATCTTGTGTGGAAATTTGGTATTTTGGTCTGAATGTGGCATTAGAGTAAAGGTCATGAGGTCACTAGAATTGACAGGGTTCGTCTTCTGAGGAGCATATTCATTATGTGCTCCAAATTTTACGTGCCCAGTAAATACTGAGATATATTGCCTGTAAAGTATTGGACAGACAGACAGTCAGACTGACTGCCCCATATTATTAGGCCCTGCCTGCCAATGGTGGAAAAATGGCCAAATTATTAGAAAGTGGTTGAGGACCAATCACATTTTCAGTCATGCCATCCAATCCAAACCAGGCTTAACACAATAGGCACAAAGATAGCCTGTATGCTCTACAGCGTACACATACATCAAGCTGCTATATATCTAAAAAAAAAAGAAAAAGAAAGAAAGAAAAAAAATCAATGGCTGGACCTCAGTAGAGTCTGCCAGCGTTTTAACATCCCCTGTTGGTTTCTCAGCCTCTCTCAACACATGGGTTCACCCCATCCCTTGCCTCATCCTAATGTCAATACGATTTCCTTCCACTTCTCCTGCTCGCCAACTTCCATCCCAACAGTGGCTTAGAAATTCTGATTGCCTGTTGTACTGTGACTTTCCCAGCCCTCTACCTCCCACTCACCTACACACACTTCCTGTTTCGTAGCCTCAGGTCTTTCACCCCCTCTCCCCCTCTCTCCCTCCATCAACCCCATCCCACCCCTCTGTCTCTCAGCTTCCTCTTGCTCTTCCTCGCCATCCTCCACTCACTCCAGTGCCTTTGTGATCGGAGTGACAGCCTTTACAATATGTCGCTGCGGATCTGCCTCACCTTTAATATTTCAATAAAATGCCAATGGAGGGTGGTGTAGGACCCATGGGAATGGCCAGCAGAAGCCTGTGCTCTCTCTTTCTTTCTCTCTTTCATCTACCCTTTCAGTCAAGACAAAAGGTGTGCATCGACAGCTAAACAAGCAACCAGTAATTATCATACCAAATAAAGAGGAGAGGTGAATCCATGTTCAATCATAGCTGAGGACAAAAAGGCACTGTAGTCTGCACATCCAAGTTATTGGAGAGAAAGCTGATAAGGGCACCAAAGCAGGAGGAGAGAAAAAAATCCTTTAAAAAAATGTAGTGCTCTAAGTACCTTTTATAGGTTGTTTGTCAAGTGTCTAATTAGAATTGTGTTGAGAGGCCTAGAATGTCACAGGTGACAAACAGAATGCATGTACCACACTGATTGCAACACCTTTTGGTACCAATTTTGCACAATGAACTAAACACCTACTACTGTGTACTTTAAACCCGGAATGTGAAACATCTTATTTATCCTGTATAACCTTTATTTAAAGGAAGTTTCAAACCTGATAGCTTTGCAGACTTAAGTAGATGTCACAATATATACTGATTACAGTTAGCATCCAGTGAATGCAAAATAAATGCACCACCATTTAATAAGAATTTAATAAGAAGGTGAAGAAACAGGAACACACCATTTCCCAAGATTCTCCTTGGCGCTGGTGGCAGTAACCACTTTTGTTTGAAAGATCAGAGTGACAACACAACGCAGCAACAATGGAGCTGAATATTTGTGCTGCTTGTGGATGCAAGTTGTAGATTTAGGTCCTTCCCCTCCATCCCTTATTCATAATTCTGGAATGTTAACAAGAACTCATGATGTAAGGAAATTTAACTAGAAAACAACAAAACAGCACCACAAGTGCAAGGTAAAATTGCTATATTTGTGTTTAATTATGTTTAATTTAACAGCTTGTTAATGCGTTTTTATTATTATTCCTTTAACAAGGTATTTCAACTGAGATTAGGAAACTTTTTTCGAGAGACCACAATGAGAAAACAGCCTAAAAGCTGTAGACCAATATGAAGCACATAGGCCAAAACACAATCAAAACCTGAAAGGTTAGTAAGTCAAGAGTTGTTCTAAATTCCCTGAATAGGCAGCAGTTGAACAGCAGAGCAACCTCTGATTCCGGCTTTCAGCTACACTGCAAACAAATGAAACCAAACCAACATATTTCACATATCCTTGAATTAATGCCAATTAGTCAAGATAGAGCAAAATGAATATTTATCAAGGCTTTATCCGAGGCATCTATGAGCTAAATGCGGTTAAATCTCCTCGGGTGAAACTCATGATAACAGATGATATCTACAATAGATAACTGAGCACCGTGACTAAAGAGCCTATTTACTTTCTCCTTCATTATCTTCCATCAGCATGTCTTATTATTAGGTTACTGTAAAATCTCTATTTATTTGCCTGACACATTATCTTATTTTTTTGAGACAAGGATATCAATTTATGATTTCAGAAGTTATTTCTTGCAATGAATGCACCTATAGTGCAGTGGGATGAGGCCTGACAGGGTTTCCATTCCCCTAAACTGGATGATTCTTCTCAGCATATACCAACAAAGATTCAGGATCACTCCAGTGACATCATTACGATACAATATCCTCAGAGAGAGAGAGGTACAGAGATTGTGTGCCCGAGTGTGTGAGAGAAGATGTGAGAACACGACAGCGCTCCAGTCTCCAATATTAGAACTTGGCCTGGGGATAATGGTTAGCACTGAGGCCTGTGAATTCTTAATCCTGAAGACAAGGGCCATGGATTAATCGTTGAGGAAATCTATCTCAGCGACAGGTCAAGTAATGTTTGATAGGTATTAGTAAGGGGTGAAGTGTTAATATTCAAGGTTAAAGAAACCACAAATGTCATTTTTTTTCAAGCTTTTTTTGATTCTTACTGGAGGGACATTCATGGTCGTGTACAGTATGTAATTAAACTATTTTAAAGGTCATTTTTACTCCCTTCTCAGTTCAGGATGGTGGGAATCAAAGTTAATATGGACAGATTTGATATTTTTCAACCCATGCTATATTAAAATGTTGATACCTATCATTTATAAAAAAGAACATTTTACTTGCCACTCTGCTCCAGCTTCTTGGTAGCATTCAACACAATCCAACAGAGCACAGAGACTCACGGCACAGTCAAATACGTCTTGGCGAGAATTGACTTACAGGCCTATATGTCCACACCAATCTGCTGCTAACTCACCTAATGCAACTTTTGTGGGAACTCGAACCTCCGACTTTCCTCAAAATTCCATGGAGAACATGGCAACCACACAGAAAAGGCCTGGGCTGGGATTTAAGCCCCCTACTGTGGGGCAACAGTGCTGAGTCACCATGACACCCCCAAGACATAACTTGATTTAGCACAGTTGCACTTATTCTGCCCTAACCTTGACCTTAACCTAACCCTAAACCTAACCTTAACCTTAACCTAACCGCATTTGCAAGAGTTCATATTTAGATTTGCGAGAGTAAGGTTACCACCGAGACAGGACCCTAGTGGTGAGGTTGTGCTATGTGCAATTGTAAATGATGGGTGTCAACATTTCCATAAGATAAGATATATTTTATTGTCTCCTTGGGGAATTTTCTCTTGGGCTCAAAGTAACTGCATCACATAATATCACACACAGTATCATAAAACCCTTAAAGGGATATCAAAATGATGAAGCGATTCCTGCCGGGGTCTGCACCGAACAGCATGCTTCCCTACATCTGGAAAACACAATCTGATCAGCCTGGGTTGAAAAATACCAAATCTGTTTAACAAGCAGGTTGCAGTTTGCTCAGGTATAAACCAGTTGCACATGATACACTAACAACAATATCAGTCAAACATTCGCTTTCTCCAAAGTGCTATGAGCTGTCTTTTGGACTGGAAATGCTTCATGTGTACAAGCTGCACACGGTACCTGCATTGTTTGGTCTGGGTTCAGGTCCAGATTGACTCAAAATTTTAGGCATGATGGGCATTATATCCAAAAGAGAGTTGCTTCACTTCACTTCCTTCATCTCTTTCCTGTGCTGAAGCCAGATGGGGCTATTTGGTTTGGACTAGTTTCTGGCAGGCAGTTTAGAAGCACAGTAAACGCTCTCACACTCTGCTCACATAACATCCCAACTAGGGTTTGACCATCATGGATATTTAAAGGCCTGTACAGATATTTGTTGACTGAAGCTGCTGATATCTGGTGTGTTGTGCTTAATATACAACTCTGGATGAAAATCCATACTAATGACATTCCTTGAGGTTGGTTAGCAGCTCCTGGATAGGGATGGAGCATTATGGGATTTACAGACGGACACCCGTTAAGCTGTGGAGTAAAATCTCTGCCTCACCGCCTGTTCAAAAAGGGACACCACACTGATAATATCCAATATCCAATATTTAGTGAAAGGTCAGTATCAATATATATAGGTACAGGTATAATCCTATTAGGTAGTATTCTCGTGCAGTTATATTATTTTGTATTATATGGCATGGGAGATGTAGATATGGCCATTTTTTACAATACTTTTTCTATATAACTTTCACCAGCAAAACTTGCAATGGTCCATCTTCTTCAAATTGGAAGCAACAGGTTGTAAACTCAACCTTCAGTACCGAGGACCTTGGAAAATGCCAGCCTCAGATTCTGTTCCACTGTTATACATCATCAATCTGCAATGTTCGCTGCATTCCAGGAATTATTTTGCAGTGGAGTGCTGCAATTTGCTTTTTGGTGTATCCACTTTTCCCTAACCTGCCATGTGTGCTTCTACTTCAGCCAGTGAATTCCTACTCTCTGCACCATCTCCTTTCTCCCCTCTCCTTGACTGTTTGTCAAACACTGCTGCAGAATGGCAGCTAGAAAGGAGCTGACACCAAAATGTGATGCTCTGCATTGCAGATTGCTGAATATTTTAGTCTGTCCGTTGGTCTGTCAGCAGTGAGGTCCAGAACAGCAAATCTCAAAATGGCGAAATTCTGTGACCACATTCATGTTGCCTATATGAAACTAGGCAACCTGACCCTATGACCTTTCTCCTAGCGCCACCACCAGGTCCAGTAGTGGGTCATCTGTGTTTGAAATAATGCACTTTTTTTAATTGAATCTCTGTTGTAGTTCAACTGGAAATATCTTCATCATGTCACCCGCATTTGACCAGCTTTCCACCTGAACAAAAAATACACTACCATACAACAAAATGCAACAAACTCAGCCTCCATAACAGTGCATATGCACAGAGCCCCGGCCATGGGAACTTTTATTTATTTATTTATTTTTATTTTGTGTGCAGGAAAGCCTAAATTGTGCCCACAAATTACTAAATCAAGGTTGCAAATCCTGTTTCACGTGTACATTTCTTTATGGAAATGGAAATGGAAATGAAATGTCTTTATTGTCATTGCAACAAGTACAACGAAATTGAAAGGCGCAGTCCTCCTTAGTGCCATTTAAAAAGAAAAAACACACAGGATTAAATTATTAAAAAAAGTAAAAAACACACACAAGAACACACAAGAATAAACGTATAAAAAATGCCCTGTAACAGTGTAATAAAGCAGGAGAAAGAATATTGGAAAAGTATTGCACATTATATTATATTGCACTTTGTGTTCACAGTCAAACAATATTTATTGTGGTTATGGCTCTTTATGTATTTATTTATTTTTGTGCTCCCACTTTGACTGTCTCCATCTACGTAGTCCTGCATGGAAGTTCTATGATCAAGGTGGACGTGGGGATACATTATGGAGCCCCTGTCCCTCAGAGCACAAGGACTCTAATTAGGATCTGAAGGGTGCATGAACTTCAGTAACATCAATACACTGATTTGTACCAAGTCATCGAATTTGAATGTATTATGAATTATAATTTTTATAATTTTGTAATTCAGGTGAAAACATATGATTTATTGTTCATTTTAGTGGGTGCACATGCAACATTGGGGTCCAGGTTCTGGCAATGTAGGCATGTTTTCTTTAGACAAGAGCATAAATTATGTAAAATGTGGGCACAATTTCAATAAGTGGAGTACAAGAGGGTAAATTGAAAGCAAAAAATAAGTTAATAGTGTACACAAATTAGGATTTTGAGGCCACAATTTAGTTTTTCATGGGCACAATTAAGTACATGGTCCCTCCTCCCTGGCTAAGGTAACCACCAGCGATACCCTACCAGTCCAGCAGAGAAAAGGCCAGCACAGTGTCACTCTTCATCCTCATCAGCTTCCTCATTGCTCACCAGCGGGTGAAAGCCAACCACAGATTCACTTTCCAGGTTTGTCTGCTTGTTGTTTTGCCTCACTACATTTCCTTTTTTCAGCAATTCCCAGTCCACGATTTTCGTAGCTTAGCACTGGATGTCGTGCTATCTGGTACAATGAGCTGTGATTGGCTGGGAGCTACATACCCACGGCCCAAAGGCCAACGCCCAGAAAAGTCCTGAACACAGCAAGACAAGAAAATCCAGGCAGAGGGCAGGGTCTCTGCAGATACACACCAACACACACTGCTAGTGGTTCAGAAGTGGTGACTGAGAGGGTTTACTTTTGTATGAGACTATACTTTTTCGTTTTCTAGAAAAATCCCACTCACTCTGCCTTTAACATGAGCCCGAGCAGGCCTCCTGTGTCTTCCATACCTCAGACTAGTGCAGGACATGTAGAGCCTACAGTCTCTGGATGGTGCTGGAGTAGAAATGCGATACCCCTGTCGCCTTCTCTCCAGTTCATTTGGATGTGTGTTTGATCAATGCATTGGCTCTGTATGGACTGGGCCCCATGTTTCTAGGCGTCACTGCACTCATTTACGT
>OMLB01055569.1:0-11160 GCA_900302555.1 Myripristis jacobus
GTACAGTTCTTGAATTTGGTTCTGTAGGCACATGATTTTCAAAGTGGGTTCTAGAAACCCCTATGGGCTAAACCCCTATGATTTAAAAAACAAAACAAAACAAAACAAAACAAAAAACAAAAACAAAAACAAAAACAAAAACAAACAAAACAAAAAACAACAACAACAATATTACTGGTGTTAGGTCCTTATGCAAAGATTTGTAGTCACATGGAAAGCAGAGCATTTTTAACTTCAGATTTTGTCTTATTGAGCATACAGTCACTGTAAAATAATAATAATAATAATAATAATAGTGATAAATTACAAATCCTAAAAACTGCATATTTGACATTAGAAATGATTGATTATGGATTGATAGTGGTGGTGTCCTGCACCATGGTGGTTGTCCAGCTAAGTCAAGGGGGAAAGCTGTCTTTACTCACTTAGTGGTATTCCTTAAACTTAATTACCTACTTCTTATTTACTTACTTTTTACTTACTTACTGAATATTTACTTGCACCTAATTATCTTAAGTAGGTAACAGGCTGGCCTCCATTTGTCAGTTTTCAAGAATGACATTTAAACAATTTAATCCTGATCACAAGCCAAAATATCAGGGTGTTTTCATATCAGGGTCCCTTGTGCAACGTCACTTCAAATGGGGGCCTGTGGTTTAATGAAAGTCAGCTTCGGAGTCCATATCATGACAAAGTTTGACAACACCTGCTGTAGTCTGGTATCATAAATAAATGGTTGCACCACTGTATATCTTCCACTAGATGGAGACACAGCATAACAGATTGGAGGGAGCCTGAAACAACAGTTCTTTGCAGACCTTTGGAACAGACAGAGGTTGTCTCCGGCTTAAACATGCTATTACTGAAAATAAACATATTGTTGATTCATTATACTTCTGTTGCTCAATATCTATCTATCTATTATTGCTTACTGTCTACATGAACCTATGCTGATAAGTGATTATAGCATATGAAAAGAGTTCCTTTGCCCCCAACAATGTTTTTTTTGTTCAACTTTTACATGATTGTCTACATGATTGTTGAAATCTTGTAGCTGTGGATGAAGATTTAATCTCTCCTTTGAAAAATGACACTATTTCTCTGTCATGGGCGGGTGATGAACAGGCATGAGTGTGAAACCCATGGAAACAGGGGCAATGACAGGTAGATTTTTTTCTTTGAGAGTTTTTCTTGAGTTTTAGGTATTTATATGGGTGTTTGTATGTGTGTGTGACAAGTGGATCTCTGGTGAGAGGACACAGAGGGAATACAGAGGCAGAAGAGAAATCAAAGTGAAAACAATATAAAACTGTGTCAAAACGTCAACAGTTCATATTTCAATGCAAAATGGACATTTAGTGATGAGCTCTACACTGCAAAAACAAGCTATTTAATCTCATATTTAGTCCATTACTTTTCAGTGGACGTGGGATAATTTCACTAATTTCCAAAGCAGTTTCACCTGTTCTGACGATTCTCTTGAAACATGTAGCAGTTGATAAAGCTAACAGAAACACAACAATTCTGAGTGCCTGTATTTTTGATTTGTTTGATTTTCAGAGTGCATGGGTTCTGTGTGTTCACTTGTATTATGGGTCCAAGTACCAAAGGTGCTGTTATGATTGCTTGGATGATTGTTTTTTTTTTTTTTTCCATTCTTCTCTTCTAAAAGTATCTGCAAAGAGCTACACAACTGCCAGTCAGTAGCACAGTCAGACTATTTTCACTGGAATGGCCAGTAAGTAGTGACTTTCTTATATTTCCTTCAATCAATGAAACAATCTCTGACACAGTTAAAATTAGCATACTTCCTTAATTGTTAGTAAACAATTCATTACATAATTTGTTCTAACCATGTCAACAACAATGCATTTTAGGCATTTAAACTGTCCACACAGTGTATGAGTCGTTTGATATGGCACAACCTGAACCACCACCACAGTAAGTTACTTTTTACAGGTTAAGGCATCAATAATCTAACCCTAACAAACCTACTCAGCGTTTTGTGAAGGACAGCGTAGAATAAACAGACACAGGGAAAGTCCTCTTTCTGCTCAGAACAAGCATGTTTATAAAATAGGCTGTTTGAATATTATTTTCATTTGGAGAAAAAAACATTTCTCTTGCTGACAAGCTAGTATGACATGCCTGGTCAACCCATTCTCATTCCCAGGGCATCAAATACTACAGCTTGGTCATGCCCTTCTGCTTCTGATACAAATGCCAAAGGCACCCTTTGGCATCTGATACAGACAAAAAAGGTGCCCATTAGAAGCCAAAGGCACCCTTAAGCATCAGCATGAAATGCAGAGGATGGTGTCGAGGTATAATGAGTGAGACGGTCCTGATGAATACCTGAATGTGATTCTCATTTCCAGCAAGGCTTTTCGTGTGTGACCAAGACTGTGTCTAGTTTCTGTTCTGTTACCTATTCCTAACCATTCCCTAATCTCAACCAAGTCTTTTATTATGCTTAAACCTAACCTTTCCCTAACCTTGACCAAGTGTTTTGTTGTCAAAACCTAACAAGACACTCGCAACTGATAAAAGTGAGGAAGCCCAATGTGTCTCATCATGATGCCGCAGGGTGCCTTTGGTGTCATGTCAGATGCGAAGGGGGTGTGACAGAGTATTTGACCTGGGAATGATAATGTGTTGGATTCGCACCTACAGATTCGTCAAGGTCTTTACTTCCGCAGGACACTTCTGTATTCAAGTGCAGCTAAAGTGTCCATCTATGGTGTTGCAGCAGTGCAGGAATGGTTCCGCACAGGTCAAAAAATCTGTTCACTTGGCGCTTGGGTCGGCCACGATTGAGAGTAAGGTGGCCATGGCCACCCTTACCCACTCCCTAGTTCCACTATTGGCTACAGCAACCAAACTTTGTAGACTGGTTGGAATTCACACCCACTTTTAAGACAACAGAAATTATACTAGTTGACCTGATGGTGGTGCTATAATAACCTTTTTGACTCATAACCCCTGAACCGTAAGTGATAGCAAAAATAGTTGCAATGCAAAACTTGTAGTACATTTTCCTGTCTATGGTTGGAGCTTATGTCAAACAGTGTTTCTGGTTTTAACAATAGGAGGTACTATAATAATAAAAAGTTTATATCTCACAATTAGCAGCAGGAATTAGTTTTCCACATGTTCTCAGGTCATGTCCAGTTCATTGTATAAAATGTGGTCATAACTGGTGAGAGGAGGCATGGTTTAAAAGCATTAACACACAATTTTATCAAAATTGATTTCAAAAGTCCAAAACAACCATTAAAATTATGTCATAGGTCAAACAGAGCTACGAGTTGTTACATGTGGAGGTTGGAGTGTGGATCCAAATGTAGGCCACATCGAGGAAAACAAGTAGCAAACTCAAAACACTGAAACACAACCAGGACAACCAGGGATGATCACACACCCTGCGTTCCAATACTCATACTACCATGCTATTTAGTAGGCAAAAAAAAATAATTAGTATGTCCCAATACATAGTATGTCAGATGCAGTATGCCAAGAGTACCAGGATGTTCTACTACATCTGGTCAGATTTCGCAGTATGCATTTCAGCATGCTGCTCTGGCCATTCTGACTCACAATCCTTTGCACAGCGGAAGTTATGTCGCACTGACTGAGTTGCATGTACAGGCCACGCCCACATACGGATGACAACAAAACACACATATCGCACTCACCTCACTCAGTAACAGCAGAAGCGACAGGAAGACAGAAGATCAGAAATATGACAGACGACAGCGCAGTATGAAACAGCACCGCCATTTTGCTATGGACGGCGGCAGAAGTGAGCAAGAGGGTCAGAGTTCAGGGATGACATATGTAGTGTGTCCCAATAGTATGCATACGCATGCATATTTCATACTAAACTACATAGTTTGTAAGGGCAGCTGCAGTACATACTAAAAGTAAAAAGTAGAAGTATGCGATTTGGAACGCAGGGACAGACTCAGGGCAGGTGTGGAACTTGAGGGACAAACAAAACTGAGGAACCAGACACAGGTGAGACCACTGAAGGGAGTGACACAGCAGGGCAAAGGAAACTACACCAAAACACAAGGAGAGCACAGAAACAAAAGTGGAGCCAAAACCAAAAGTCCAAAGCACAAGAAACTCTGAACCATAAACTTCTATATCTTATTCAAATGTTACCAAGGTTGATTGATTGATTTTATTAGACCATTTGTATTTACTAAATGAAAAAAATCGTCAGGGATAGCACAGTAAAACCTCTTGGCTTATTTCCATTGTGGTCCCTTGACGCAGACAGGTAACACTTTACAATAACAGTACAACAATTAATGTTAGTTTACGTTAGTTAATGCCTTAATGGTTAATTAATTGTTAGTTAATGATTATTATGGCATTTACTAATGTTAATAATATCTACAATAACCCTTAAATAACATATAAATTAATACCTAAGCATGAACAGCATTAGTAAATGATTCTTAGACACATTAGTTAACGGTTAGTTAACTGTTACTTAATGTTTATTATCTGTCACTTAATGTTTATTATGGCATTAACTAAAGTTAACTGTTGTACTCTTATTGTAAAGTGCTACCCGCAGACATTATCTTGATGTTACATATGACATGTTTCAAATGGTGTTCAGATAGATCAAACAACAGGTCTGATGCTCAATTTGAGTTTTATCACCAAAATCTTCAATTGTTGGAAATATTTTTGTTTTAAAACAGCAAAAATGCCTGATTGGACAGTCTCTAAGGTTGCCTTTGTGTTGACCCCACCGATCCTGGATAAGGAGAACCAGGTCAATCGTACAGTTGGTGGAGTACTTGCCTTTAAACCCCAGAATCATATCAGAGTTATTTTAGTTTTGTATTTTTCATTAGTTTTTATTCCTATTTTGTTAATAAAGTCTAGTTTTTACTTTTATTGGAGGAGCTAAAACCACTGCACACCTAGTTTTTAGTTTAGTTTTTGTACACTAAAATAACCTTGGTTCACATCCTGTGTAAGATGTGGTATGGCCTACATGAAAACCATAAGGCTGATATTGAAGCTTTGTTCCTTAAAAAAAAAGAAAAAGAAAAAGAAAAAGAAAGAAAAAAGCCTACATTCTAATTCAATTTATTCTGAAGTTTGCATTTAGTAGAACACTGCTTCTTCTTCCTCCTTCAGCCCCATAAACTCTCACTTGCAGCTATATTTCTAATTGTAACGGCAAATTGTAAATTTGTGATTTTCTCAAAGCACAACTCAGAATCACATGTTAAAAAAACAAAACAAAAGTATCACTATAACATCACCCAATTTAAAAGTGCACTATGCGAAGTTACTGATTGACTGAAGTGAGGACCATTTAGACTCAGCTGACAGCCATCAAATTCTGTGCTTATTCCAAAAGCACAAAGTTTGATGGTTGAATCTATATGGCTCTCATAGTGGGCCTGACTCTGATAAATTCCATGCTTATTCCACATTTTCCTTGGTTGAAGATAAGCTGTCCCCTAATTTTGCTGAAGTTAATTTGATTTGCATGGAGAAAAGCTGGCAGATTTTACCAGAAGATTAAGTGTTCTTAAGATGGACTTTTGTCTGATTGGCTGCACACACCCACAGCCCCTCTCCAACACCATTTGTCTTTGAAATATGCTCTGTTTTTGCTAATCAGAGCCTTTAAAGTGGTCCCACTGTTCAGCATGAATCGAGTTAACCAATATTGTGGCTTTGTGTTGCCAATATTTCTTCCTGTGCTGTCACAGTTTCCCATTGGCACTGGAGAGAGTTGGTGAAGTTGGAAACTCCATTAGGGCGGGCCCTTGATGAAAACCCATTAATGGCTCTGCTATCAGGATTGAGGTCGGGGAGAGACCTAGCAGTGAGACCGCACCCAAAGCCATAAAACCTGATGTAGCCGTCTGTCCTCTAGCATCTGCGGTTGAAGTGACGCTCGAGAAGAATAAGTGCACCGGGGTCTGTGGACCTGTTGAATTAAAGGAGGCATTAACTGCTGCTTCCTCTGCATTATTGATGGGCTGCTCCATTCCTGAGGCCATTATGCCTCCTATTTTTCCACTTGCAATTTTCTTGTAGACGTCCCACTGTCTTCCAGCAAGGCAAGGAGGAGTTCAGGTAGAGGGCTTGCGATGCTCCCTGCTGGGCCTGTTATTTTAAGATAAACCACCACAATGAATGGCCCATTGGGCTGCAGAGCTTGTCACTGCTCTGGTTCCCTGTGTGAAGCGAGCGTAAACACAGGATGACACTGTTCTGCCATTTGCCACTTAAAGAAGACTTGACAAGGCAGTGAGGGCCCCCTGTAAGATGTCAAACCACACAATGCCTAAAAAGCAGGGGATATGTGTTTCTCACTGGCAAGCGTGAAAGCCCCCTTTTTGGCATGACCTCAAACAGACCATTCCCTGTTGAAAAGTGTTCTGTCTTTTATTAGATTTGGATGCCAAACGCTTGCTAATCAGGATTACCTCACGACTTGCCTTGTCTGTGACCTACGTGCTCGTGGCCTTTTGTCGAGCACTGCAGCAGAAGCTAATAACGTTGGCTTTATCTCCTCTCCCACACCTTGAGACACCTTACCTCATGCTTGACCTCATCCTGTCATATGATTTAATGAGCTGTGCTGTGTCACAAACCACAGTGTCAGGGCTATGACAAGATAGGTCTACAGTATGAACCAGAGATTAATGAGGTCATCTCCTTGCTCTCCCTGTTTCTTCCTCTCTCTCTCTCTGTGCATGCGTGGGAGAGAGTGAGGGAAAGACAGAAGCTTGTCCACTTGGTGGAACTGGTGTAAATAGAAACAAAATAACAGCTCTATATATAGCAAGTGAACTGAAGTTATGCGGGTGTTTAAAGTGATCTGATGCCTGACTTAGGTCTGTATATTTGCCCAGAATTTTATAGCACAGCCTGGGCAATGATAATTGGCTGACATTTTTTGTACTTAGTCCTCTGGGAATTTTTGTGCAGTGCCCTTTGATTCTGTGTGTGTGTGTGCCTGTGTATGTTTACTGAGCTGTCTATAAGGTAGATGGCTTTGGGTTTATGATAATAACACTCTGAGGGTCTCCAAAAGCAATCAAATCCAAATCCAAATGTTTGCCTTCCATCTCCACAGGCTATTTCAAAGCTTTGTATTGATTATTCCGCCCATCCCTGCCTTTTGGGGCCCAGACAAAAGAGACTGCTTGAGAAATGGAGAGATGATAATGCAATTACTAGGGGGAAGCCTTTTTAGACTGGGCAGTAATGCTGGAGGAGGGAGGAAGTTTAGTGTCAGAGCAAAACAGATGTATTATCATAACCTTAGTGAGTGTTTGGGAGTCTGATGTATGTCATAACATCGCAGGTCTCGCAGGTCTTAGCACAGCTTTTTATGCGCTCACCCAAAATGCCCTTAACCACTTTTTTTTTTTTTTTTAATCCAGAACAATAATATGTCATCGACTGGCCCATTTTAAATTCACAGTCATGGTTGCTTGTACTTGGTTTCAGCACATTTCCTCATGATGTGTGCTGCAAATAAACAGCCATATTGGCTGCACCAAAAGCTATACAGAAACCACAAATAGTGCACTAAAGCAACTTGTGCCAACATTAAAAAGCATTTTATTGCCATTTCTGTTACGCAGTAATTGCGCAAACAAAAAGACAATTAATAGTCTTTATTTGCGAAATGGTCTGCTGCCATCTCCAGGAGGGCGCAATCATTATCTGAGGTTGGATTGAGATAAATGGGCCATTCTACTTAACTCACCAAAATCCTTCCGTGTATCACAGCCGTCCAATGCCGCATAGGACCACTGGATGGCGCTGAAATACCGGGACAGGGGCACCAGAGAACCTGCACATACACATACACACACTCCTCTCGCATCCCTCGGACACCTCAAATGCATTTCTCTAACTGCACGAAGACGTTGCCAAAACCTAACCTCAGCCGCTATGTGGACGGATAGTAATAATCACATCATGCTTGCAACTAGAAACTATGAGTGACAGTCCGCCGTGTAGTGCAGCTCCTGCAGCCGCTTTGCACATGGGAAGTTGTGAGAAAGAGCCAGAGGACCAGCAACTTTCATAGACTCTCAAGTGCATCGTATGCAAGTAGCCCGCAGCCCAATTTAGACTTCTTTGACTCAGGGATTGTGCGTCTGGAGAGCTCTGACACCAGCCCAGTGTTTTTTAGGTTATGTGTTGCGGAGGGCACCTGACAGCGGCAAGGAAATGGCATTTCTCTAAAGAAAAGATCTCTGGTTTTTATGGTTGACAATGGCGAACAAATGAGAGGGAAATTTCCCGGGATTAATTGACTGCACAACGACAGGTAGGTTATTTATAACCCTGAAAATATATTTAACCTATGTATATTTTACCGTAATGTAAATTATAATTTATGTTGAGGCATGTTTGAAAGTCCAATAATCAGAAGTCAAATAGATCAAGTTTGTCAGCGAAATATCCAGCCGACCAAGCCCATGAATAAACTAAACTTATTGATCAGGGTTATTGATCGTTTCCTCTAAGATAAGCACTCATTAACTTGCTAGACAGCAGAACTACAAACTATTAAGATGACTTTAGGTGGGATGCAGGTAGATACTAGGCGGGCAAATGCTTCAAATGAGCCGCAGATTGTCTAAAAGGCTGTTTCATTAAACCCGGTCATCACGACATATGAAAAGATTTCAGGCGATCGTCGTTATGAACAGCTCAGTGCGGGGATATGTCTTTGAAATCGGTGTTTGCATAAATGAGCCTGTATTAAATCCCACTTGTCCTGTTCATTTAGGGATCAGCGCGTTCATTTTGGGGTACAGAGAGTCGCTAATGGAACTCCTTTCTGTGCAAATGGAAACTTCCGTTTTGTTTTGTTTTTTTTAAAATGCAAAACTTGTCAGCACTTGATAAAAGGGATTTAGTCAAAGTGTGTGCAGCGTGTGGCCTGTCCTGCACACCAGCCACTGTTGTATGATCAGTGCAATTCCAGGGAGGAAAAAAAGACTGACGACTGGAAATCCTATGATACACTGGCATTCATTCATCACTTTTTTTTTTTGGAAATATATTTATTTTGGTGTGGCATTTGGTGCATAAAGAGCAGCATATAATTTACACAGCAGTTTCCATATTTCTAACACTGGGTATCAAAAAAAGAAAGAAAGAAAAGTGAACAGCAAACAAACTGGCTCCACGTCTCTCAACAGTAAGCTTAAGAAACAAGTCAAATGGCACCTCTGAAATGGGAGTGGAGCCGGAGCTGGATTCACAGCATGGGCCATGTGCCCCCAGCCACCCACCCACCCTCGAAAACAAGACAAACAAAAGAAAACAAAAGAAAACAAAAAAAGCCCCGGCTAAGCAGCTTGTTTATGACTTAGAAAAGTACAGTATCTTTGTGGATTATGTTGAGATGACACGAGTGCCGTCCCCTAATGAAAACTAGCTCTGCCTCTCCTTGTCAGCCCCTGTGGATATTTATGACTATGCTTACACACACCACTGTGAATACTGTGTTTCTCCCCCTGCCCTCTCTTTCCCCTCTCCTACTCCTCTCACATCCTCTCTCTTTTTTTTTTATCCCAGTCTATCTCCCTTGTTCACCCCATTCTTTCATCTGCCCTTCATCCCCTTGACAAGCGTTGTGCGGTCAGCTGTTTTTTTTTTCCTTTTCTTCTTTCCCCTCAATTAGTGCTATCATCGCATTTCATCCTGTGGAATACAAGGATGGTAATAACCTTACGGCTCCTATTGCGTAGTGATACAATTCTGCTGTGATTAATTGAAGTCCCCTCAGAGAGTCAGAGGAGGCGTAGATCTTCCCTTTCACACTCACTGACAGGCAACTCATTACAGTGTTTTATAGATCGCCGTCAGTAGCCCTTGAAGCTGCCTGCGGCCCACTGTTTTTCTGGAGGGTTTTATTGTGCTGTGTTATTGGTAGGTATTGCTGACAGGCAGAGCAAAGGCCACCCTGGGATTATTGGAGATGGGATGCCTGTGACAGTTCCACTACACTTGAGAGTAACGCTGGAAATCCACGACGGTGATTTATAACAATTTGTTGTAGGGCTAATCACTTGGCATGAAGTTGCCTGAATACCTGTAAACACCCTGGCATTAACCTTGCCAACCTTGTGCCATTTCTCTAACAAGTGGGAGTACTATTTTGGCGGGGAAAAAAACACCCTGCTGCGCTGCAAAAAAACCCCACAAAAAAAACCCACCACCAACAACAACAACAACAAAAAACACCATCACCCACTCAATCCGAGCGTGCAGAGAGGATAGGTAGATTAGCTTACAAATTCAGTCGTGTTGCTTAAAAGCCACCATCACATGGGCAATGGCAACAAACAGCAGAGCCTGAAGACGGCAGAGCGCAGGCTGAGGCTGGGAGAGAGTACTTGATATGCATGAGCCACCAGGTGATTTCCAGAGGAAGAGAACACCATGGATAAGAGGCTTGTCTCTAGTTTTAAGGAGCCACCCCAGGCAGTATTTGTGTTCTCCGCCAGCTTCCTGCTCCCTCTGTCAGATCAATATAACGTGAGACACTAGCTTGTGTTTGCAGGCATGAAACAAAACAAGCACATATATTTTACTGTTTTTTTCTCTGACTTCTCTTCTTTATACGTATGCCCGCAAAGCCGTGTGGAACTTGTACTAGCACGATTAAGGTAACCTTCTCAAGCTGCTGTCTTTCCCAACACTGTTTGTCTACTTCTCTGACGTCTCTGCAATCACAGTTGCCTATAGCATGTCAAATGTGGTAGTTTATGCATACAGCACAAGTGCATATGACAGCCCAGGGTCTTGTCACGGGGAACGCAGCACTGCAGCACCATGAGTTAACCATAAAATCTTGGGTATTGCCTCATTTCAAAAACTTGGTATTCAGCACCAGCCCTGTACATTTGGCTTTGCGGAACAATAAAAAGTCAGCCATCTATCTACATGATTACACCCGATTTCAGCAGCCCGAGATTCCCAGCTCAGCGCCGTTCACAGGCTAATGTGTTTAGAAAGCACAGTTTGTTCCACCTCTCAAAGCGCCAGCCGGAGCTGCTGAGGTGAATCCGTTGAGCGTTTAAGGGGAATTTCTAAGCCCCATCATGCCAGACCAAAATGCAGCATCGTGACGCTAGTGTGCTG
>OMLB01055571.1:0-28949 GCA_900302555.1 Myripristis jacobus
CTCACCTGTCTATTCATTTGTCGAGTGCCGAGATGCGTCGCCTTGGTAAGCTCCCTGTTCCCTCCAATGTGAACCGAGGGACATGTTTAAGCATTTGTGTTTGGGAGACAGCGGTGTAGGAGTGCAATTTCTGTAGGTAGCTGTCATGCTAGCATTTTTGAGAGAGGATGCTTGTTAAATAAATGCCCAATTTAGGTGTATCCACAGAATACTGATAGAGAATGCTATACCAGAAACTTTATGGTGTTTAAGGAAGCTGTCTTGTGGATGTAAATAATAATGTGGCCTAAAATGATACAAGACATTTTTTTTGCCATATATGGCATACGTCCATACATGGACACGGTCTTACACCATCACATGTTCTCATCTGAGGTTACATGGCCCTTGCTTCAGTGTGAGTTTGCTATTTTTAATGAGATATCCTCATGTCTTTAGATGCAACTCAACTACATTGGATCAAAGTGCGCCCTTCTCCACAGTATTCATGTGTACAAAGCTAATTTGTTTATACTACTCAAAGCAGCAGCATCTGAACAAGCACCTTGAACAGCACAACCAAAAATAGCAGCGTGGATTGCACAACCGTAAATTGTACCTAACTATGCTTGCACCGTGAGGACAACACATTAGCTTCTTACCCACAACCGGACTCATGACATTGTGTTCCTACTAGCAATTCATGGGCCTCAGCAGGACTTTGTACTTAATGCTGTTCCTTTTATATATTTTTTTTCCAGCCCAATAGGTCTTTGGAGCAATATCATGCTAATGTTAACATTGCCATGGTTAAAGTCAATGAAACAGCATTTTGAGAGCATCCTGCTTCCTTAATTGATTTGTATTTTCCAGTTGAAACAGGCTGTTGTTGCTGGGCTTAACACAGAGAGGCATCTTCAAAAGTGGAAACCAGTGGATGGCCAGTTAAGGAAAGAAAGGCAGTGTTATTTGATGGGAGGTTAACTGTTCTAATATGTTATGTTTTCTATTGTCTGATATTTGTCTTCTTGCCTTCTGGTCCAGAAATAAATGCAAAACTACAGAACTACTAAAAAAAACACAGAAAAATAAAGATCTTGTAATTTTTTTGGAAAAGTTATTTTTTTCATTTTGTTGTAACTTTAAAATGAGCATGCACCACATATAACTTAGATCCATATGCAAATTTAAATGTATAAGCTTGCTAACGAAAATCAATCAATAAATCAGACCTTGTAAGAGATACATTTAATTGGTGGAATCTGAGTCTGGTATAAAAAAAAAGGCTTACTCATGAGGTTTCAATTACTGGGTCCTAGAGTGCTAGCTAGCATCTTATAATGTCTGGCATACATTGGCTCTGCCTGCAATAAGTGGCTACTGGACAGCTCAAACTGCACCAAGGACCAAACCAGCAGTGTTAGCACTGTGGGCGAACTGGCTGTGCTGGAAACAGATGAGGTAGCACAACGGACAGAGCCAAGTGAAGTAAACACAGTCAGCTGCTGCTCAGCAAGGACCAGCTGAAACACAGCCACATAGACGTGATGTTAGCACCATGGACAGCAGCAGCCTGCACTGTCTAAGTCAGCACCATGGACAGCACTCGCTGAGCAGGCACCGGGAAGAGAGAACACACAGGAGACCTGTCCCAAAAGAACAATACATACTCATTCTAACTGAGTTCAGATTATGTATTTTCATAATGCATAGGTATGAAAATGCAGTGTACTCACAAAAATCTATAAAGACACTTAATTCGCTAAGCAATCTGAGTGTGCAATTACTGTGCAGTATTGTCCCACAATGCAGCATGCAGCAGGAAGGGAGGAGCTACTCACAGCTGAAAAATTCAAAATAAACGCATCAGCTCTTGTGGACAATAGAATCCAAGTCACCTTAAGGGACAACGGTAAAAGGAGACATTCATGAAAAACAAAAATAATTCCTTACCTCACTTCCAGTTAGTAAAAAGGGTTCAGTACATTTAATTTACAGTTTAGTAACAGTATGCAATACGGTTTAGTGATGGTATGTAGTAGGGATGCGAAATTCTGGGCAGCTGCTGATACCAATCTTTAAAATAAAAAGTTGGCTGATAGCCGATACCGATATATATTTATTTTTTAACTGAACTGTTTTATAGTCTTTAGGCCTTGTCTGAATGAGCACAAATCAAATCACACAAATTTATGAAACATTCGGCATCGCTGGAACATTTCAGAGCCATGTTATTTTTCATGGGTCTCACTCCTCAGTCACCCGGTCAGCCAGTGATTACTAACAGTAACGGCAAGAGAAGATGCCCTCAGTTGCACTCAGCCCCTGCAGTGAAAACAGCGGTCGGAGTCGCTATAGATGTGCAGTTGATCCAATTTGTCACTTTCAAAATGACAGGCATAACAAAAATGATAATAAAATAACCAAAAATTCCTTTTTATCCTGGAGGCCTCCTGTGGAAGATGGGACACTATTCGTCTCAAGGTCTGGACAAAAATGGATGGATAAATATTCAGTATCGGTAAATGTTTGTGAATTTTATTTTACTGGCTGATTGCAGTCAACAGGGCCAGTATCGGCCGATAGCGATATTCCACCAGTAAACAGGTGTATCCCTAGCACATAGTATGCTTTGGGGACACAGTGAAAGAGAAAATGCTAGGCTTATAGCTGAAGAGTGCTGCAGCTGTCCTAACATATAACAAGAGCAGCTAACATCAAAAACACATACTGAGGACAGTTTTCCATATTCTGTTTTCTCATCTTGCCAGCTTCCACTTCCACCACAGACGACTGACCAGAGGGCTTTGTATTTTACTGCGGGCTCCATTTGAGATCCCTTAACTTGCGCCAGTATTATAATGAGCATTTAGTGGAAGTGACATTGGCTGGGCTGACTGGGAGAAAACAACCCCACAGAAGAGCTCTATTGTATCTTTTTCTAACAGGAAGTTATTTTTATAGACACCACTGCTCTCTAAGCGGTGTTATGCTAATGTTTCTCCAAATGGGGGGCTTTTCAGGACATGTCAGACAAATCAGAGAACTGTAAGGCGAGACAGAGAGGCAAACTAGCTTGTGCGCGTGAATACACACACAGCTGTGTAGTGAGATAGCGGCACAGGAAGTGTACCAGTGTGACAGAGGTAGCGTGTAGAACAAGAGAGAAAAAAGGGGGTGAGGGGAACATGATGGAGGGAGGAAATGGGAGGGGGCTGGCAGGGGGCTGGAAGAAGCCCTGGAGATATTTTTCTGGAAAGTAGCTGGTTTGGAGAGGCAGCAGCTGTTGTTGGACTAAACTGAATGTCAGTGACTGGCTAATCCACATCCAAGGCGGCGCCTCTGCCAGCAGACTGGTGGAGGGCGCTGCTGAGCAGGAGTGACATCAACCAGCCTTGGTGCCTGTAAAGGAAGGGGGTGGTGAAGATGAGAGCCTGGTGACCTATGGTTTCCCCTCAGGCAACAGCCCTTTGCAGTTATGGTGTGTGAGTGAGCGTGTGTGTGTGGTCCTGACATATATCTCTGCACTGTATCAGTCTAATCAGAAGGAAAGAGGAGGAACGGAGAACGACAAGTGTGAGTCAAGTCGTCACGCGACGGCTGGCGATATACTCCAGGATAGCTCCCACCAGTCCTGAAGCGTCGCTCTTTATAGAAGCAGGCTGGGTTCTCACACACACACAAACACAACATAAGGACAGAATGATGGCACTGCACCTGCTTTTTAACCAGGTATAAGCATCATCCACCTCACAAGTCACCGGTATGGCTGGTGTGAAATTAGATGGTTTACGAAACACATTCTACTCTAAAATCAGTGACTTAGCCAGGTTGGATTCCTAAAATGCAGAAATTTGGGCTGTGCTTGTTGATGAATGTACTTTATTATGGAGCACTGCACTTGTAGAACCATACAATTATACAGATAGGGCTGAATTATATTGATACTGTGATATGCGACTCAATAGCATCTGCAATTTTGGATATTATAATATCATGAATTCACAATATCCAATTGTTTAAAGGCTTGCAATGCAATTTTCTATACCTACTAGACTGTTGTGGCTGTTCTGTTATTTGCCCCTACCTGCTTGGTCATCATATCCACATTACTAATGACTGTTTATTAAATATCTCTTGTATGTAAACATCTCATGAGAGAACTGACAACCAGCTTTACAACACTGTCACAATACTGATACCGAGGTCAAAGATATCATGAGGGTTTATATAAAAATATTGTATATGGAGTTCATAGTATTCATAGTTGGTTCCATGTAGTGCCTTTCAAATTACACAAGCACTTCAACTTAACTATTAAATCTTCATTTCTCAAAGGAGTTTTCACCCTACATTTCAAGACAGGCCCATCTGCCTCGTTTACTTTTACAACCGTCCTCAATACCCACTGGGACGAGTGTGTTACCTCCTTCTCTCCTGGCAGTGTCACAATTATAATCAAATGCTTGTATGCATGTGGATGCTTGTGTTTGTGTGTGTGTGTGTGTGTGTATCTGTGTGACTGCGTGTTGGGGAGGTGTGTGGACCAAACAAACGGTGAGGCCAATGCCGAATCGGCTTGCGTCAGTTAATTATTTCAGCGCTCCAGATGTCGCTGAGTTAACACGCAGCTTAAGACTTCGCTAAGGGCACTGCTTTGTAAAGGCGCTCCAGCCCTTTAAATAATACCAGAACCAAAGGCGAGGGACAAGGACGGAGCTTAGGCTACCAACACTGATCCAGCAGCCGCAGCCTGATGGCAATTATTTAGACATCCACTTGCTAATTATAATAGAGGATGACAGGTGCCCAAAACAATTTGAGCGCAAAGTGCCTATGAGCTTGTGTGTGTCTCTACTTATGGTTGGAGATAAAGATAGCCAAGCCAATGTCTCGTCAAACACAAATCTCCTTTGCCTCTTCTGCACTCAAATCTGTCTGATGAGCTTCTTGCTAACGAGATGCTCCTTGTTATGTGTTTCCACGAGTTACCTGAAACAAATTACACCAGACTGGAGGGGTATGCTGTGGGAAAGCATTAGTAACTTGATTCCTTCACCCACTCACCCAAAGTTTTCAATTTCATAAATCACCGTACCATATCTGAAATAAGAAAATGTATCACCTGTATGTATCACAATGTGTCAGAACAAGTATCAGGTTTCAGGATTGATGAAATCAACTGGTGTGTAGAGTAGTGCTGAAATGAGCAGTCAATGGAAAGATGAAGTAGGAAGTAGTTGCTTATAATTTTGATAATCGGGGTTAATCATTGTAGTCATTTATCAAGTAAAGATACCAAACATTTGCTCCTTACAGCTTCACAGATACCAAACTTTGCAGTCTCCGTTTCATATTGTTATAAAATCAATACTTTGTTTTTTGGTGTTTGGCTGGATCATTATGGCCAGTCAAACTAAGGAAGCAATTTAAAAACATCATGTGGGACTGTGGTAACTTGTGGTAGGCATTTGTTATTATTTGTAACATTTCATAGGCAATATGACTGGAAAAAAAAATCAATCAACACTAAAAATCAGCTGCAGCCCCAGTAGAAATCAGCATAATGGCGGACGAATGGTGCTGAAACGGTCTTATATTGTAAAAATAAGACGTGGATAAGATATGTAGATCTTCCTACATTGAGGCCTCTGTGTAAGAATAAGTCAGTTAAAAAAAAAAAATCAAAATTACATTACCTACTAATTGTGGAGTCCTGGAGTCACTATACTGTATATACTCTGGTGTTATGTGAATAAAGGTTGGGCTTTTGAAGTTTTCTGCAAGCTTTTCCCTACACTCTCTCTCTGTCTCCTCTTCTGGAATCCATCCAATCACATGCGCTCTCTACTCATATCCCAAAAGCCCTCTCTCTGCCACGTGCCCAGCACCATTTAACATAAATGACAGACACACACACCAACACACCAACACACACACACACAGATCTATCCACTCCAGGGGAGCTAAGGGGAGGCATTGAGCCTTCCCCTGGGACTCAGGAAAGAGGAGGGAGGGGCCAGGAGGTGGTTGAGGGTATATCCAATCACTGAAATCAAGGCAGTTGACTGGTGAATAATGAATATAAATCGAATGCTCGTTGCTGGCATCGCTGTGCACGGCTGCTGTGAGTGGGAGAGTGAGCTGATGCACAGCTGTTGACGTGATGAGGTGATTGGGAGTGTGTTTATACACACTCCAGAGAGGACTGTATTACTGTCTGTCTGCCTGCCTGTCTGTCTGCTGCTCATCTTTATCGCTTTGCTCGCTCTCTCTTCGTGTGTGTGTGTGTGTTTCTCTGTGTCTGTGGATGAGGCCTATTGACATCCTCTTCTGTGACCCTCTGACTCCTGACAACTCCAATCAGTAGGATGAGTGGGAGGAGGAGGAGGGGGGTGTGAGTCTACAGCAAACGGCTGTGATGAGCCAAGTGTGTGTGTGTGTGTGTGTGTGTGTGTGTGTGTGTGTGTGTGTGTGTGTGTGTGTGGATGAGAGGATTTATGTGTGTTGAGGGAACAAGTGACAGCGGCTTTGCACGCAAAGTCTTGCAATCTATGAACAAAAGTTCACAAGAGGAGGCGAAGACCACTTGCATTTCATGTGATGATGGATGTTTTACATCCATGTAGCGCGGTGACATAACATGATAATTTGTAAATGTACAATGGATTTATTCCAGTGTATTAATCTATGGAGGGCGATTGCAACTAAACCACACTACTCTGTAAGCACAGCCCCTGAGATACAATGTACTAACAACACAATCTAACTTCAAGTTGTACAAACATAATGCACTAAAATTAAATTCTTACCAAAGTGTTCCTGCACCGGTTTTAAATAGAGTGAACTGCCGCATCCCACTCTCTTTTTTTTTTTTTTTAAATTCAATTAATATTACACTGTGCCTGACTGAGCACTAAGGTGATGTGAATTTTGATTATTTGCCACCAGAAACTTGGACCAAATTGGACCAGTTTTGTTCTGTTATCCAGTATGCTCAAGTTGGGATACATTTTTGGGCAGTAGCAACGTGGTTTCCCAAAAATATTCATAGTTACATCATCACGGGCCAGATTTATAAATGAGTTTATAAAATGGGTACATTCTGCATTAGACAGATTTGCATTAAGCACCTACACAGTAATATTGTGCACTTAGTACAAGCATTGTTATATTAGTATTAGTATTATTATTGTCATCATCATCACTGTCATCATCATCATCGCTATTATTAAGAAGAGGAAGAAGAAAAACATCAACAATTCACTTAGATAATTCAAAAAGGTCATGATACTCAAAAAGAGGTACAGTGTGTACCAAATGCATGAAAAAAAGGTGAGACAGCAAAAGTAAAATGGGCTTCACAGGAAGTGTAATAATCAAAGGAGGGAGAGAGAGAGAAAGACCGTGTGCAAACAATAATGCTTAAGGCCTGCGTCTGAACTAACTCTGGAAGCTGTATTGTCAATAAAGGTAGTTATTTGGAGACAAATTCAGTGGCTCTGTGTGCAGCATCATATGACATGTCACCTCCTATTAAGTTGGCAATTATCTATTAGCACCATTGCCTGCACTGAGGTTTGTGAGAGTCACACGCCAAACAGTGTGACCTGCCATTTTCTATCAACAAGGTCCAGATTTAGATTCCACATTAGTCCTTACATGATGCCAGGCGTCTGTGTGAGTGAGAGAGAGAGAGGGAAAAAAGCATTGCACTTTGCTTAACACAAACACAATCCCAGATGGTTTTCTTCTCCGCTCGAGAGGAGAGAGCGCACACGCCGCCATTCGCACACACGTATGTGTGATTTTTAACACACTCTTAACAACGGTACACTGTCATCCTCCCTCAGCCAGTTATGCCACTTGGAGAATTCAGGCTTCGACTCCTTTCCTCCCAGCTAAGACTTTGGTAAACAGCAGACCAGGCTAACTAATGCTTGCAAATAAGTCACTGTGGCGGGATTTATCATACTTGGGCAATTCAGGAACTCTAAGATAAGTTACCCTATAAATATAATGCAATAGCTTTTGAGTACTTTCTTGTGATTGGTTAAACTTTCTGACACTTATTGCATTGCCATGTGCAGCACAATATATCTATCTGGCACTGGGCAGCCATAGACACTAATATTTGACCAAAGTCTCTAAAGAACACCCACACCACCATACCAAAACAATGCAAACTCATGCGGCACATTTCATCACTCATACTGTTCTCTAGCATGATGTGAAGTGTTAAACTTGAAACTCATTCAGATGACTGTTATATATTTTTTTTCCCTTATATTTTCATTTGATTCCTGTTTACGCAGACCTTTGCCTGATACAGAAACTTCAGGGTCCATTCACAGGCATACAATAACTGTCTTTGACTTGCATTAAAAGATAGTGTAGATGGTTTCTGCTAATCTGAGTCATGAATAAGCATTTTTAACTAAACTGAACCAAGTAGGAAACACATTGAACGGCAGTCACATAAATAGAAGACTCTTCAAATTACAACTCTTGTCGGGCCATAAAAAAGTCACACATTCATGTTCTCATATTTTTTCCCGGAGCACAAAAAACATGCCGGTCTGCTTGCCGGGCGCATAAAAGCCAGGCACCCTTTTCAAGAGAAGGAAAGATTGAGGAGAACAAAACAGACAGAGGAAAAAAAATCTGATTTATGCTGGATCAGGCCACTCAACTTCATAAGGCTATAACGGCACTCATTTCATTTCAGAGAGTAGTTCGTTACCCACAGAGAGCCCCGTAAAAACCTCTACTTCATGGGATGATATACTAGAGGTATGCGGCACTTGGTGCACCCCTTCGACTGCGGACAGACTCGCATTTCGCATTTTGATACGGGTGAAATTGAAGTGTATTCCATTCCAGAGGTCCTTCATGTGGGGTTTAATATATGTTTCAGTCACATGACATATCAGCCAGTAATAGGCTTTCCGCTGTTTACTACCAAACATGTATTTCTCCTCTTTTTTTCCCTCCTGTCAGCAGTCGCGGGCTTTCAGGCACTGTTTCATAGGCACGTAAAAAGCGTCACATTATAAATTCCCCGGTCTATTATTACCTTTGCTGTAATGACACATCCCACACAGCAAGTGCCAAAGAGCTCAGCTTGGGAATGGGCCCAAGGCACTATGTTACACCTTGCTAAATGCATTGTAGTGATTGAAATCTGAAAACCTAGTGTAAGACCTCTTTTTTCTTAGCTATATGCCTCCCTCTCTTCTTTCCAGTCGCGCTCATTCACTCACTACCACTCTCTCTATTTCCTTTTCTTTGACTCTTCAGGGTTCTAGGGCCACTCTGGGGTCATTGTCAGCTTCGAGAGCCCACTTAACAACATGAATTAGAGACTTCATAAGAATGCGACTCTCAACAGCATGATTATGTCCTGAGAAATGGCACTTCAATAGTTAAAAGAAGTTATAGTCGCATAATCCTACAATATGTAACCAGCAGGGTGCTAGGGATATGGCTATGTGGGAAATATTTTTTACATAGTTATGAGTTTGAAAATAAAATAGCCTCATATCAAACTAAAACAAAGAATTATGACACAAAATGATTAAAATGGGCCCATTTCTTCTGCAGTGCCATTTGTCAAGTGCTGCTATAGTGTGTTACATTATATTCTCTATTTCTGCTGCTCCATCTAGTGCACTCTGCATTAATTTCCCATTCATGTATGTGAGACTATGCTTGAAATACAATATTGGTGTGCTACAGTATCCCCATGGCACAAGTGCAGGCAGCCACTGTAAAATGTGAAGTAATCCACTCTCACTCCAAGGCATGGGAGAATATTTGGCCCCTAAATACACACTAGTCTGAACCAAACGGCGTAAACAGCATGGACATGATTGACTTCTGCCTAATCCAATTACATTAAGAAACCGTTGTTCATTTAAGATGTACATTAAGCTCCAATTTGAAGAATATTTTCTGATTAGCAGACACCAGCAAAGAGACTAATTGTTGTTACGTGTGGTGATTTGTGCTGCATAACATGATTCACTCACCGTCAATCAAGCCCGACTCTTGGACGAGATGAGACGGACGCATTGTTGCCCTCAATCGCTGCAAAACCAAAATGTGCAAATCGCATGGAGGCACATCTTCATGTTTAGAGTCAATGTGCATATCAGTACATTGAGCTTGCTTACATTTGTTTATCCACTGTTGTATTTAACATCCCTGACATTTACCAAAATTGATTTCCTTCACAGCCTTGCATTTGTTTGAACATACAACGGCAATGACTCTGTAATCCCATTTTAATTAGAAAGATGTAGCAAGCACGCTAAGCTCACGCGCTCTATTCCCCGCAGCGATGCCACACTGGCGAGGAATCAATCACCAAGGCACCGGTTGCTAGGGCAACGGATGGGGGTCTTCTGCACTACTGTCTAAGTGGTAAATGATTGCCGGTGTAACTCATTGGCGGATGTGAGGAGTTTTTATCTCTCTCAGTCCCCCCCCCACCCCCTTCGTCACATAGCCAGAGAGTTAATTAAAAGCAGCCAACATGAAATAAATCTAAATCTGAGGAGAAATGAAACATACAGTACAAATTGATTTCCCACGTCAAGGGTGTTTGAGGTTGGCCAGTGAGGTAGGGGCAGCAGAGAGGGAATAGTGGTGAAAAATGAATATTCAGTGTGAGAGAAGTGTGAAATGAAGAAAAACGTTCACAAGCCTGAAGAGGCAGGCGAATGGAGAGAGGGGAGGGTCATGGAGAGACAGAGGCTCCGTTCCAGACCGCAACTTCTCAACCCTCATTCCCTGAGCTCTTTAGCCAGGCACTGTTGAAAAAACACAGGGAGCACTGCCATACCCCACCCACAATCTATATCCCTCTCATTGCAATATCATGGCCCCGGGCTTTTCTTGCACAGAACGCCTCCTCCAGAGCTCTTGCAAGACCACACTTGTGGCTGGAGAATAAACAGAGGCTAATTTGCGCCAATGTTACAAACGAATGACATGCTGGAGTGTATTTGGTTAACTGACAGTGATGTGAGCCGTGCCTGGAACACTGAAAACCCCAAGTTGGGGCAGGGAAGAAAAAAAAAAAGGAAAGGTTTGTATATCAGTTAGTGAGTTAAAACTAAACATATCTTTCTATGATCTGGAAGAGCTTATTAATTATTCACATCTTAATTAATTACTGGATCAGTACAATCACACCATCATATGCATTTTCAATTATCCATTTTTGACTAAAGGGAGTTAGTGAGGCGTGCCACGCCTTGAAACCTACTTGGAAAGTTCTGGAATTATCTCCTTAGGTTATGACACAGTTCTAGATAAGGTTCCCGAAATCTAATTTCAGGCCTGCTTGGGGGTGATAGCAAAATCTCAGCATTGAGAAGCCTTAGGAGGAGCCAGCAGTGCGGTTGATACTGATTGGTCAACCCTCAACATCCCAACACTTCCATAAATATAAGCTGTCCTTTGAGGGCTACAACACAGCATAGCGAGTACCAAAAAAACAAACTACGATAACAAATGGCAAAACAATGGAAAGGGCAAGTCAGACAAATGAAGAGTCACATGCTCTTATCAAAATTTCGGCAGAAGAATGACCTCAACTCAGCTATTAGAAATGAAACATACTGAAGTAAATGAGTGACTTCATCACTAGTGTAAGAACAACATATCAGTTGGCTGATATATCACACACATATTGGTCTTTTATTAAACCAGATCGTGGCTACTCATGAAGTTCCTCCCTGACCACAGCTACATAAAACTGCAAAACCTGCAGTAAAGCCCGTCTGAAAAGCTCGAACCAATAAAGACTTTCACTGGCATACACTTGAGTGCAAAGTTCTGAGTGACATAATGGTTTGGAGTGGATGGATATGCTGTTTTCAAGGCTTTTTCCGCCCTATCAAGATAACAATGTCTGGAGTTAACACTGTCATTTGTCACTGGTAAACATTGTTAGTTTTGACATGTAAATGATCAAATTTAAAGATACTGAATATCAACAAAAAATATCAGCTATTAAAGCAGCCTCAGCACACACAAAAAAAGATACAAGCCTTCAGAACCACATGTTGTTCAGTCCCTAATAGTAACCATTTGACAAAAGATCCATTAAAAAAATCAGAATATAAGATATGCTTTCAGTTACACTTGTCCATGGAATCAGATGTTTTCTCACAAACTGAACACACTTTGTCCCCTATTCAATATTCTGAAAAGGTAAGCCTCCACTGGCAACTAAAGCAAAAACAACGCTTACCAATGATTTGTTTTAGTTGCAAATATTTGCCAGGTGAAGGCCCCTAAAGCTGGCCTATAATTACATGATAAACAGTCATTTTAGAACAAGGGGAAAAAAAGGAACATGAAAATAAATATTCTGTGATGTGCACTACTTTAATTTTAGAGGCATGTCTTTGTGTCTAAAAATACAAACACAATCTGAATTGTTTTTTTTTTATGAATTACTTTGAGGCAGAGACTGGTCAAAGCAGTGGACACCTACTGAAAGCCTTCACTCAAGCTCATCTGAGAACAAATGTGAGAAAAAGCCCAGTGACTCTTCAAATGTTCTTGCCTCGACCCTACGATCCAAGATAAGTCTGATCCTGTTCTGCAAGATTCCCCTCTCTATCTAGTCCAGAATAGAAAATAGTTTATGTAGACAATCATGACATGACAATGACAAGCCTTTTTTTGTACTTTGTATCGTGTCTGCTAGAGGCAGCCTTGCTCCCAAGCTTGGTTGGTCACAAAGTGGCATCAAAATGTTAACTGGCTAACTAGAAATCAACACAAGACAAGAGAGCTGGCTGTTTTCATATTAGAATTCACCAGAGATTTTGGAGGGTTTGCAGAAGCATATCTTCATTTGCATCGCATGATGCAACGATTTCACTATTGTATTTTTAGTTTCATGCACAGAATGCATGATTGAATTTAAGGAGAACTGTGGTCACTTGTAAATTGATATCATCCTCAGTATCAGGTAGTATGGTATTTATATCTACACAGATTTTGCACTTTCATCTCTCTAATCAAAAGACTCAAATGTAAGCAGTGGAGGTCATTGAAAGACATATCATGCAGTGAGATGACTATCATGATTTTTCAGAAAAATGCTTGTTTTATGTTTGTTATCAATCCCTTTAACAGATTATTTAAGGACTGTCACTACCTAGTCCAAAAAGGCTGCAATACTATCCATGTCAGACATATTAACTGGATGCTTGTGTCATTTGTCAAAATACTCATACACATCATTTGAGACACCTTAGGCCAAACAAGGACTCTCAAACTGTTTTTTGTAAACTAGAACATGCACCACAGTGGCCCAAGAGTGAAATGGTGTGCACTCCAGCAAACGCAGGTTGTCCATCTGGCAGCCGGCACTGCCTGTCTATCCACTGGGATCATTCCTTGCTACTCTCTTGCTTCCCACCACTGTCTCTCCAATTAAAAGTTACACATCAGTCTCAAGTCTCAGCCAGACTTCCAGATGGTTGGAATGGTAGAGCAAGCTTTTCTTCTGTTGCATTGTCAGTGGAGAAATCAGTTACCTGTGTGTCTATTTTCCAACAGTGCTGTGCAGTTGGGTGGTTGGCGGATGCTTTGGGAATTGAGCTGAGTTTTTGTGCTTAGTTAAATCCCCAAACTGTACTGCTCTGTACTTTTAGACACAGCAGCCTAAAAGTAAGGCGGCGACAGCAGATTTCAAATGTTAATCCAGGCTTCATTTTGCTCCTTGTTAGGTTAGATGATATTGTTCCTTGTGCACTCTACTTTGAAACTATGGAACGACATAAAAGGAGCATCTGCAGTGGTTCAGGTTGTTAGTACAGTGGAAGAGGATATGTGTTTTTTTTTGGCTTGGGTTTTAGCAAATATCTTTAAGTTGCATCACTATTTCAATGCAAGTCATCATTTAGTAAACATTTTAGTTTAAACATGTCAAGCAATGTTTATTGACACAGAGTAAGTATTAAATTCCAGGTAATTGACACTTTTTTGTCATATTTTCAAAATTTAAGCAACAGCTGTGTTGAGTAGCCTACTTGAAAACTAGTACTCTCATGAATGCCCAGGCTGAATATAAGCAGTGTCTGTGTGGAATACTAATTTTGTGACAGAGCTAAGTCATGTTCCAGGTACAGCATTACTTGGGGCGTTATCAGGGACACAAAAATATCAATAGCCAAAAGTTTTAGTTTTCCAAATGAACCGAGTCCAAATCACAAGTTTTGGCTGAATCTATGTGTTTTGTTGGTTAGTCACATTGCACAAGCAGCACAACAAACTCTGGCACAAATTCCCCCATTAAAGAGGGAATTTAGAAAATGAGACACTCAGTCCCTCATTCAAGTCTCCTCAGAAACCCATGAATTAAAGCCTTGTATTCTAAAGAGGCGCCATATCTTTACTTGCACTACTACCACACTGTAAAGTCGCCCAACAAAAAATATGGAATCAAGGAAAAGAAGCAGAGCACATCATGAAATGCTGGCTTACATTTAAAATAGTTGTGAGGCGCTGAAATGAAAAAAAAAAAAAAAAAGAAGAAGTATGAAAGCTGACATGAAAAAGGATTCTGCGGGTTTTAGAACCTTTAGACATCCATGCAACCGTCTTATGATGCAAGTTTATTTTCCTCTTAGCTCTGGGGCACTGATCTACATGAAGCAGTCAGTGACAAACATCACAGGAAAGACATGTCATCTTTTATTTTACCATCACAGAGTCTACTGTAGGTTATCCCACATGCTTAAGTGCAGTTGACAGGTAAATCCCATGGCTGAGCATTTCTGCTGCTCTCATGCTTCCTTGTGAAAGTCTTTCTGTGTATGGATGACCATCGCATCTCTTGAGGCCACAAGAGTGCAACTCTTGCAAAACGTAACTGAGAAGAATACAACTGAAACACATAAAAACATAATCGTGGCAAAGACAGGTTCAGTTTAAGGAAGAATACGTTGTCTAGGTATGATCAGCGTCTCCTTGATGTTATATGTATAAGCAAGCATGTAGAAAAGCTAAAGCGCAAAAATCTTCTCTGCAATTAACACCACTCCAATGTGGGAGACAACTTATGCTTCTATGTATCATTACAAGGCTGGCAATCAGCTATCTCCATGATGTTCCCTATGTTTGAATGTTTCAATTTTTCAGTCAGCATGAGTTTTTGTTCCAGTAAAATCTGACAGGCAGATCTAATGAGAAACATATCTGCCAATAGCCCAGTTATTCAATGCAACAGGGGACTTTTTAACAGAATTTCATCCAACTGTTTCTTGAACTGCCTTTCAGTCTGCTCATGCCAGGATAAATTGTAACAGAACTTGAGAGCCTTGGATGGTCAAGCTGAATATCACTGTGGTAGAGATTACATTAATAGCTAACAGATGATGCACGCATAGCTACTAGAGGATTTATCAAGCAGAGGCTTTACATTTCATCAAGTTGTGAATGTAGACATTCACGGAAGCTAGGCTGAAAAAACGATTCCTGCAAATTCTCAGGCAGAGGGGAAAATCTGGTGTCTCTCTGTTAGGATATGTTATGACACTGAAAGCACTGTTCACCAAAAATGAACAGCAATAATAATATGTCATTTGATTAAAGCCATTTAATTGACTTGTTATAGCGCAGTGAGTGTATGCATGACTGTAGCACTGTAATTTTCAGCGCAGTGTTCTTACTGTGTAAACTCCAAGATCCATGAAAAAAAAGAGACCTATTTTTCATGCTCAAGTCTTCAAGAGCCAGGTGGGAATGAGATCAATTAGTAATTGAACCATCCCAATCTCTTGAATCTGCCAATCTTTGGGAACCGTTTTACAGCCACAAATCAATACAAACAGCTACACTGGCGTCCACCTGGGTCACCGTCAAGTATCATCTATTATAATCTCTGTCTGTTGTTCAAGCTCATTACAAACCGGATGTCGACTGGAGATGAGCTGAAGCCCAACTGAGGTGAGCCTCAGTGTTTGTATGAGCCCCTGTTAAAAGCCAAAGCAGCATGGTGGGCAATGCAGAAGAATGTGGGGGGATAACTGAGAACAAAATGGGCACTGAGCATGCACAACCTATGTGTTAAAACTAGCCAGGCACACTAATACTAAGGACTCCACTGATAGTGGCAAATGAGATAACAAGTTTTGACACCATACTCCATGAGGGTTAATTCTGAAAGTGGTCACTCTCCTGAGGGTCTGGAGACAGAATATTGTTGCAGGATTAGGATGCAAAAGTCGACATGTTGGATGGTATTTCCACCTGAAGACAATATGACATCACAATGTTGAAAATTATTCAAAAGTGGTTTGGACTGCTCAGAATTAGAGCATTAAAAATAACTGTGATGCTATCGTAAGAGAATGTAGCCTGACACAGCCATTTTACAATTTCAATGATGTTGTTGGCTTCACAAAACAGACTCTGGGCGCTGTTGAGTTCAAAGTGAAAAGGGACAGCAACCCTGTGCGCTTACAAAAATGCATAGCAGTTGATTGGATAAACCTTCTGTCTCTCTAACTCATCCAAACAGACAAATGAACTGTGTAATGAAGAATGACAGCACTGAAGCTGAATAAAAAGCAACAACTGTGATGGTGAAAGTAAGAAAGCATGTTGTTTACCAAACTGCTAGCTTGTTAACATTGTTGGTACCTGATTCTTACCATTTATGCAAGAAAAATGTCCCACTGATTCAGTTTTCCATTTCATCACATTGTAGCTTCGTGCTGTCATCATCACCTAAGCCACGCCTGCGATTCCTCAAAGGATTCTGATTGGTCCAGCCATTTCGTGGCTTCCAATACCACTTTGGTTGGCCAGATGGATTCGCAAGTAAAACGAAAATGAACTCGTGAGATCTAACCGGCTGCACCCAAATCAAATAACTTTATGTGTTAAAACTCTGATTGCCTTCTGTGACTAGTAAACAACTTTCTGAGTTGTACCAGACTCTACAAAATAATTTTATGTGAATGCTTATGTTGCCCATTTTGAACAACAGAAGCAAAGAAATTTAAAACCAGATTGCCTTGGCATACTAAAAAAGCAGCAATGTTCTGCGTACTCTGTGCCCATACTTGTGGTGCAATTTATTCATTTATTTATTTATTTATTTATTGTATTCATAAACAGAGGAATGACCCGATCCTGAACAGCCTTCTGAATACTCTCATTTCGGTGTACTGTAGGCTATTTATAAATGTATAAATATCTCAGTATTTCCATCCTCATCCAGCCACAGACTAACCAACAATTCTGCATAGCCACGCTGTATTTTCAGTGATGCATTTAACATTACTGTGACTGAAACTTTCCATTAACATTTAAGCTCATGCGAGTTAATACATCTAAGCATGTTCAAATGGCAATGCATGCTGAGCAGAAACTCTGACAGCCCGCATGTGGAAAAGCTTTTGAATATCAGTCGATGTGAAATGTCGCCTGAACCTCTAGGCGTTACAAAGGGCTTGGGAACATGTCTCAACTGAATAATCAATGTAACAATGTAACAAGCTTATTAATACGTGACATCTCACGCACCTAAAACCATGTCGGAGTGGGGCAGTCGTGGCTGAACAAATAATGGAGCAGAATGCAAAATGAGCGCGCATTAGTTTGCTATTGGGTACATTTACATGCGCGCCACGCCGTGATTACTGGGAGTAATCAGCTTAAGAGAATGTTTCGATTACAACGTTTACATGGTTCGGAGTAACACCATTTCTCTAATAAACTGGTTGACATGGACTCATTTAATGATCTGTCTGCCAGTTGCAACTCCACTGCACTGCACCATGCTGCTTCCTTTGCCGACGCAGCATCGGGCTTGCCATGTTGGTTGACTGACATGCAGTTTTTAAGAAGCAGATTCAAAAGAAAGAGAAAAATCCACTTGTTTACCATGTTAATTGCACCTATTTTGGTCTTGCCCTGATTAATATAATCAGACAAAAGTGTTTACATGACAATAGTCTGAGTATTGCCTTAATCAAGCCAAGACTGAATTGTGCGTGTGGGAAAACTCATGGAAAGTAAAATGGGCGTATTTCTTTGTCCCTCCGTGGCATTACGGTTTAGGGTTCAACCAAGTGATGGAACGGAGGACAAAACAATGTCCTTTAGGGTCAAAAAAAAAAAGCCAAGACAAACATGATATAAAAAGATGGCGTTACTATAGGACTTCATGACAACTCTTCTGACCAAGGCTAAGTGCAAAATATGCATCTCAGATTGATAAGAGACAGTAGGTAAGTCACTATGGAAATCCACATAGGGATACATTTAGAATTCAAATTGCTTTTCAAGTGTCCAAACAAAGAAGTAAAAAAAAAAAAAAAATCTTCAAGAACAAAATGAGATTGCAGGGGTAAAAATACTCAACAGAAATGAATGCCTTCATCTGAGATCCAATCTGGCTGTCTAAGAAGAAAAGCAGGCAGAGTGGTGCTTTCTGTGGGCATATACAGTATTTTAGCTCTAGTATATGAGACCAACAGAGCTCAGCAGAAAAAGACAGTGCCAACTCCAGCTAATGATTGTTACCAAATCAGATCTATTCATTCTGAAAATAATGAACAACTGCTGCTAAATTACAGATACTTACTGTGCCTGTCTCCTCAAAAAGCAAGTCTTTGTTGTGCCGGTGAGAAAGGGAGGTCAAAGCAAAGTCATTTATCTCTGTTGAGTTGGAAATTAACTTCTGCCTCAAAGCAATTCGACCTAGTAAGAACTGTGCTATGCTGTTGACCTCTCAGTTGTGTGTGTGTGTGTGTCTGAGAGAGAGAGAGTGTGTGTGGCAAAAATAGCATGGTGGAGGGTGTATGACCCCAGCAGATTAGCATTGCATTGTTGATATGACATACATTCAGAGGACAAATGAGCAATTCTCACGGTCATTTAAGTAGAAATATGAAGACAGGAATATTGGAGATGAACTTGGGTGATTCACAGGACAATAAAGTGCAAGAATTGTGCAAACATTGCATACACAGCTTCCCTCCGGAGGCAAATACACATGCACAAATCAGGGTCGGTAATGCTTTCTTTACAATGAGGACTGTGGTCTGGGAGCCACCCAGCACGGGGAGTTATGGCATGTGCTGGGATCTAAAAATAAAACAGAAAAAGCCTATTCTTTTTCCGGTCAATTAATTCTTTTTCAAAATAAATGCATTCCCTCTTACATGGGAAGGTTGAACTCGGAGTGGAGAGGTTAACGTGATGCTTACTGGAAGAACTGAGGTTTCAGAGCATGGAGTACAGTGTCTGTCGATGTGGAGCAAACATGGAGACAAATGAGCTCCCACTTAGTACAGCCAGTCAAAACAACAAGCACCATGTCAGAGGATTATCTGCTAGATTTCCACTTAACACAGACATACAAACAACCAAAGTGTTTCAAGCTGCTCATCAGATCTAATTGTAATCAGGTATGTTTGCATCTACTCAGCACGACACAGGCGTGTAAACTAGTACAAATGATTAGGATATGTCTTAATGAGCAAACCTTGAGGTGTATTTTCTCATAATAATGGTGTGGGAATAAACTATGGTATATGATGTCAAGTCCATTACAGTCTTTATGTGCATCTCGTTATACATGTTTAAATATACATGTAGATTATTGAGTATATATACACTATAGAGTATATTTATGAAAATTGTTATTGCGTAACTATGCAACTGCAAAGTGTGAGGCTCAGGGTCTAAAATGCCTTCACAAAAAGTGAAAATCTCTACAGTGCTTGCATCATAATTTACTTTCCACAGGCGTTTGCCATTTACTGAACTAAGAATAGATCTCCAAGAATCTATTTATACATTACATAACAATATATATTACAAGAGCAAAGTGCCATGCCTTAAGAGAATTGTCTCAGGGAAAGCTAGAAAGCAGTTCTCAGCCACTGTATCTTTGTACTCTGTACAAATAAATAAATAAATAAAAGCAGAAGGGTACATGTGGCTAAGTTTGCTAATCAGCATTACACACACTTGCATGAGATCAAATCCTTGCTCATGCAATGCTCTCATAACTCTCAAAAATTCATAAAAATACTTAGTGGGACTGGCCACTTTCCATACTGCAAATAAGACAGCAGGCTGCTGTAAATAACAAGCCAGAACAGAAATGATGCATTCTGCACACTGTGGGTTCATGCTACAGGTGAGCAAGACAGCACCAGAGGTTCTCCACAAGGTGAGGGATAAATATGCAAGACAATACTTGGCATTCACATGCACTGACTGCCATTAAAATGGCATCCTATTGACCTTAACAACATGTCACGATTGAATAAATTAGTATTTGTCAGGTGCCATGTAATGCTAATGCTGACCTTTTGACATACACTTTTTCTTATAGTTCTGCAAACTTCACGGAATAGTTCTGCACACATCCATGGGAGTAATGGCCAGTCTCTGAGAATAATACCATGACACTGTGCACCTTCAGAAGCCAATAAGGTCTATCGTTATAATTAGTAGTAGAACATTTTTTGACATTTTTCCTTGTGATTAGATCTGATTAGAGATTTGATATCTCAATCAGTTCAACCTGGTTAAATAAATTATATAAACCCATGTGGATGACTTGAACCTCTACAGAGTGTTAGACTATAATAGCAATATGTTAAATGAAAACAGAGCCATGATAACTTTGTTCAATTTTCTACAGCCTAAAGCTAAAAATACAATCTGCATTTTTGTGACCGCCCTCAGCAGGTCAAGTTCCTCTCCCAACATTTGCCATTTATCTTGATAAGCTGCCTACTCCGACACAGCATCTGGACTGAGGCTGCCGTAACTGACATTTGTAAAGCCCACAACAGATGAGAAAGTGAACACAGGGAGTCTGCGATAAATAAAAGCAACACTGATGTCAACTTTTGGGTTTGAAGGGGTTTTTTTTGTGTCCCGTGTTTAGCTTTGCTGTTCTTTCTGTATCTTACTGCGTTCTGACATTGTTAGTGTTGCTCTAAATTCCCTGTGTTTGAGTGCCACAGCCCTCATCACACACACAGCAAACTGTAGATGGCCAAAAATGTTCAAAACATCACTGAAAATCCAAGTGTAGGCAAACTGGGGTGTGTGTACCGAGGGACTGATAAAGTGTTGTGTACATATATATATTACTTATTTATTGTTATTTAAACGCCATAAAGTTGCATATTACAGCTCTAAGTGTTTACCATAAACCTAACCCATTTGAGATTGCTTTTCTCTGCACATATAGAGGGTTTATTTCCCCCTCATCCACACAGCAGCCTGGAAGCCTGGAAGGATCAATTTTCTGAGCTCTGCACTCCTTTGTGTGGCCTTAGAGATTCTGGTGGAGGGGATAATTGTTGTTTTCCATGGACTCGCACTAGCTGTAGGGACTCACCTGAAAAAGTACACGCAATGCTGTGCTGAGAAAACAATACAGCAGAGCTAATTGGGCTCTCAGCAGGGAGTCAGGAAATGGCTGCAACTCATACCTGTTTCCAGAACCCGGAGAAGATGAAGAGCAAAAATTGAATGTGACACACCAGACTGTGCAACTCTTAGTTACCAATGAGAAAAGCAGTTCTACAAATAGAACACATTTGGATTCATCTGCCTCTCATCTCAGCTTTGCTTCACTTCAAGTCTGTCCAAATAACATTCAACATTGGGTAGAGGTAGAGTGATGAGAGCATAAATGCATAATGTGCATTTGCACTTGGTACATTTCATTCCATATACTGTGAGTAACTGTCTTGATGATGACTGAATGATTGTCCTATCACACTGCATTTATCAAGTATATAATCTGTGTATTTGTCACTGTATTTTTTTGTAGAATATCAGAAACCTCCTGTGGTCAGAGAATAACAATGACAAGCAATAATGTGGTTCGGATGGAATCTGTTCGTTTAGGTTATCTGAATTACCACTGACAACACTTTGCTAATCCACAAGCACTGGAAATGCTTTCACACATAATGTGCCAGATTCAACATCATTCTCTTGAGTTTATCTTATATTTTCTGTTAAGAGGAAAAACATAAGAGATGTCAACACCAGATGCATCAAAGGCTGTTAAACATCCAAATCTGCTCTTACTCAGGTGTGCTGAATGATGAATCCCGCCTGACTGTAAACTGTAGGTGTGTGTCTGAGTGTTTGTTATTAGCATGAGGTAATACCTGCTAAACACTATACAAGGGTTGCCGTGTGCAAAATACTCAGGTACATGCCCAAGAATTAGAGATGCCACCAAACAATAAAGGTGGAGGAAGAAAAAGACCTTCAGCAGCTGAAATCAGAGTTGATTGTGATTGTGTGGTTTGTGCTGAGCCAAGTCAAATTTCCCCCTCTTGGGACAATAAAGGTCTGAACTAAACTGAAGTTCTGCTAAATGAACTTAAAAAAAGAAAAGAAGAGAAAAGAAAACGTGTTTTTGCAGAGTCAGTACTGGTGTTACAGGAAAGTCAAAAAGCCAATAATGGCAAAAAAAAAAAAAATCTGTGATGCTATGAATGTCCTCTCAGCAGAGGGACGTACAGTTGCTGAAATACAATGAAAATGGTTATATTGAGTATTAAAATGAAGACCAGAAAACACATTGTCCGAGCCGAGCGCTCCATAGTGATGACTGCAGGAGGACAGGGCAGTTTCTGAAGCCACAACACTGACGCAGATGCAGCTCTACTATACAAACGCTCTTAAATTCATTTTTGCATAGAACTATTTTCAATACCAGGCACGGTCTGTAGGCTTTTCACTGTTATTTCAATAACCTCTCAGATGTCCACATTCAAATATTAGTATTTTAATAATCTAAATAATAAAATAATCTAAATGTCGCTATGCATGCATGTATGTCGTTTGCAGGTGTGAGGCAACCAATTTGTGGACTGACAATGAAAAAGCTTTTTCTTATCTTGGTAGGACTGCCTTGGACCACTTGTAAAATGTTCTTTTACATAAGAGAAAAGCAAATACATGAAAACCCTGGTGACTCCCACAACTCAGTGGGTACTAGCAAAATAAGAACAAACTGTGGATACGAACATTTCATTTGTTCATGTATCACTTCCTGCGTTTGGCCGAATGATTCATATATGTCACGTAAAAAACATTATATTTTCTTACAGACTTTAATCACAAACAAAAAACTGTAACACCACCGCTACAACTTGTGATTTTCTCCCATCTTCCAGTATAGGCTGTGATAAATATCCATAAATATAGGCGCACAATGCCTTCACCTTACTGTTTTACAAAACAATATGAAAGAAAAAAATCCTATAAACTGGTTTATTTTTAAAATAGATTGCATAAATCTGCTAGAGTAGTAGGAGGAGGCAGGGATATGTGAGAAAATGAGCATGCAAACATGGTGGGGCACAACTACAGAAAAGTGTAATATGCTAATTAAGTGCCTATAGAGGTAGCTAGCTGTACGGTGGCTAATTGGAGATTAGCAAATCTCATATTCTTGACATGTGGCTCGCCTTTGAAAAAGTCACCAAAACGACGAGACGAGTAGAAAAACGAGTGAGGAAAAAAGAGAAAAGGAGCTGACTTTGACTGTCTGAGCAGTCGTGCGGTAGTGGTGGTTTGCAAGAGCTGCGACAATATGTTAATGTTGATATACAAGTAAGGCAGGCATGATCTAATGTGTTGCTTAAGAGGGAGTTCCTTTGGATCATTTGTAGGTTCCTTAAACAGTAAATTAATGAGGAAGCTGTAGACGCGCTAACCCCGACCCCTCACAGATGTCTCTTAATGTTTTTGCCATCACATAGGAAGCATATTCTGTTATTAATTACACTCCAAATAGTATGCTACTCATCGTGAAGATCCAAATAGTCTTTGTAAGCAAGCCAGGTACGTGCATATAGGTGAACTGCATACAACCCATGCTCTTTATGTTATCGCCGCAGCTTCTCCGAAATGAATGAGTTTTTTTGCAGCTGTGACACAGCCAAGAAATTGCCCTACACCCTTAATTTCCTACATCTAAAGAAAACCAGTGAAATTAGTTTCTGGTGGCTGCCTTTGTGCGTGTATGTGGACGTGGTTGGGATTGTGTTTCTCTCTCTCTCTCTGTCTCTCTTTCACACTCTGAATCAGCAGGTCCCTTCGGTAAACAAGGCAGAGTGATTGTTGGATTTGCATATTCCCGAATAAATTATATTGCATTTCTGCGATAAGCAGTGTACTGATGCTGGTAGTTTTTCCTTCCCTGTTTTTTTTTCCCTCCTCTTTTCTTTCCACATCATTCACGCATGCTGCTGCGCATTAACCCTGATCATGAGGGACCACGGCAAGTGAGAAAGCGCTGCTCAAAATTCATGTTTTCAGTGGTTAGAAAACGCAGCATTGGCCCCTGGTGGGGCCCGGGCTGCCGACTGCGTGGATGGTTAATTCAGGCCTGATAATGATGCATGCTCATGTCCGCCACCAAGGACAAGGATGGCAGCCACGCTCGGCAGCGGTAGTGGAGAGTGGGGCTGGGAGGGGAGGAAGAAGAAGAGGATGGTAAGAGAAAAGGGCAGATAGAAAGCTGGGGAGGAGAGGAGGTGGAGACATAAGCTGGCGAGGATGTGACTGTTAAAGAGGTGAGAGAGGAGAGGAGGAGATGAGATGAGGAGATGAGATGAGACGAGACGAGAGGAGAGGAGGGAGAGGAGACGAGATGAGGAGAGGAGAGGAGACGAGCTGAGACAAGAGTAGACGAGGGGAAAGAAGAGCTGCCATTAGCCCTCTACAATTGAGTAGCTAGTCTATGAGGAGAGGCATAAGAAGTATAATCCACTACTGGTTGAGGTTACACTGTGTGAGTGTGTGTGTGTTGGGGTTGTGGTTCTTAAGATGAATATTCTAGATTCGGTCTACGTTCTGCGTCCCTTTTTTAATTATGGCCCTGGCCCCTCTAAATAAGCGACCAGGAGAGGGGAAAAAATCCTTCATTTAGAGCTGCATGTAGGCCTGAGTCTTCTCCCCCATCAGTTCAGCTGAGGAGTGCTTTTTCCCCCTCTCCCCTTATTCCCCTTACTTCCTTAGGAGAATTGGGCTGGTGGTATTTTGGCTGTGAAAAGGAAACCGGCGGACGGCAGGGGCATGAATATTCCAAATGACTAATGTTGCACATGCTTATTTTTGACATATCTGGCTTCCGCAGGGAAATAAAACACTTCTAATGCAGGGGGACCATCTGTTATCTGTTGCTGGTGTTTCAGAGCAGGCGGGCTTGGTGTGCACACACTGACTCGCGCACGCTGAGAAATACACACAGTTAGGCAGATACAGATACACACAGACACACACACACACACAGGGAGAGACACATATTCACGTAGCAGGAGGCGCACATGGACAGGGAGACACGTGCGCACACACACATGTATGAACAGCAGAATCCACCAGGAGCACGCACAACAGACAGGCTCTAAACTCCTATACAAATTGGACACTCCTTTTTAATTCAGTGTGTTTGTCAGCTGTGCCGTAAATCCAAGCTGTAGGGTGACAGGGAATACACACATTTTTATGCTGGCCATAAATACCTAGGCCTGGCTCCTCACAGCAGCTGGAGTGGGAGAATAGGCTGGTGGTGTGTGTGTGGGGGGGTGGTGGGGGTATAAACTAGCGAGATCACCTTGAAAACAAAACACGACACAGGCACACAGCCTTCCACTTCAGCCACATATCTGGAGGAAGTGCATTCCCACTTCAATTTGGGTTGGAGTTATGGCTGAGGGAGGAGGTGTAGGAGACATGGTAAACAAAGCTCTCTTGCATGGGTGGCCTGTATTTTGCGACTGCAGTTTTTGGAAAAGACCAGCCGGTTGGTCTACCATGAAACTTCAATTCAACCCTTTGGTTAAAAATGCCACAGGGACAATTTCCTTTTTACCTCCTTTGCCCGTACAATTCAACAGTACTTTTGCACACATTATACATTATGAAGATGCCAGTTTAAACCACATATCCTAAAGCTAAAGGAGCACTAGGCAATTCCATTCCACTTTGCATTCTACCCTAACAAATGAGTTTCAACACTGCCATCACCAGTCCTGCAGAACTAGTCGTGCCCATTTGATGGTGACAGTGTCAGTCACTGTCTTTGATGCTCAACAGATGTCAGAAGCTGAGGTACAAGTTACTCGTATTAATAGAAACTTTTATGCTTCACTGCTCTGTAACAGCAAATATGCTGTTGTCATTGCCAGCGAGAAGCTCCTCTTCCACAGTCCAACACATCCACGCCAACTTGGCAATGAACACGGCAGCATCATGGCAAGGGACTTGTGCTATGGTGATGAAAATGAAACACTGAATATTCATTTTATGGGACATGTATATTATTTAAAAGGACATATTTAAGGACATATTTTTATCTCCACCGATCATACGTTTGGTTGCATGTGTTTGTGTATCCGTGTGCCCGCAGCTAATCTTGCTACTGGGTCTATCAGCCTTATATTTTTTGTGCAGTTACAACCACATGATGAAGAAAGTCTCGTGGTTGCGTTGATTCAAAGGGTTTGCTTACAATGCATTTCCCAAATCATGTTAATACTAAAAACAAATGAATACATAGATATTTACATAAGTATGTATGTATTTACTATAAATACGTACTTACATGTTAAGATAATTAATTTACTTAAATATAGCTATGTTATGCGATGGAAGAGGAAAGAAAGTTTGTGGCAAATGTACAGCACTCTCCAAGAAAGCACTGGTGCATGAGCTGTACTTTTTATGCCAAGAATAGAGGTTAGGAATAATGTTGGTGAAATAATCATTCTTGTGAGAAAGAAAGAAAGAAAGAAAGAAAGAAAGAAAGAAAGAAAGAAAGAAAGAAAGAAAGAAAGGATTCAGTGAAACGTGACAGCAGTGTCAATACAATTCACAAGTGACTCTAAAACATAATGAGCCGTAAAACCTGAAGAAAAAATTCAAGACACTTCGAAAAAGTCCAACTTCCAATTCCTACTCCCAAAAGGTTGATGCATACAGAGTGTAACATCTAGCCCAAGAAGGGGAAAAGACCGTCTAGAAGAGCAAAGGAGTCTTTGATTCCGGACAACAACCTGCATCAAAGCCAAAAGAGACCAGGGAGCCTCAAATCCTTTACTGCACTGCCTTTGACCATTTCTAGTCGTAACAGCATATTGAATTTTACTCTACAATAAGCTAACCTAAAAGGTTTCCACTGACCAAAGTTTGTTCAGCAACACCTTTGGACACGTTTGGCCCAAGGCAAGCTGTGTGCACCACTTGTGGATCATGTTCAATACAAACATTTTGGTCTTTGCATAGTTTAATGTGGACAAGTATAAGAAGTGTTCCTTCCAGTGAAAACCTACCATGTGTCAAACCAGTCCTGCTGACCACTGACACATAATAAACTAGGAAAGATACCTTAAGAGGATCATCCTGATGATACCCATCCGGTCATTTAGAATGTGTGGCCAGATTTAGTGATCTGCACAGAGGCTCTACTATCATAGCTTCCATATCATAGCTCTAAGGGTATTTAAGCCCTCAGTGCGAGCAGTATGAGATACTTTTTCATTGTTCCCACAGAGAATTAAGTGTTTTGCACGCTGCTTTTGCACTTCAGGTTCCCTTATGTTTATCTGCTTGGGGTGCCTCACTTTTTAAGCGAAGCTCCCGGTAAGGCAAGTCTTGATTCTGTTGTTAGGTTCATTGTAAACAAAGACAATGGAGGAAAACTTCATTGTGCCTGTTTCCGCCCACTCTGTATTACATTGTTTTCAGAAACAGAGAATGCCATGATACAACAAATGGCACCAGGCTTGGAGACAAGTTAGTGCTGCCAATGAAACGGATAGTAAGTTTTGTATTTCTTCTTTAGTTAGCAAACTACATTAACTAATTTCATTAGCTACCCTATCCAAGTGTAACTGACTTTGTGGATGCTCACTGAAAACATATATTTCTACCTTACCACATGTGTTTGCCTTCCAGACAAACTGATAAGAATAACCCTTACTGGACAGCTCTGTAGCCTAGAGACATCTTTCAAAGTCTTCAAAGTTAAACCTACATCTAACACCAAGCAAAAAAAACATTTCACAACATATAGTGTGCCTGCCGTTTGCAGAAGTTACGAAGCAAAGCTCCTGCTAGCTAAGCCAATGAAAAACAAATAATATAGTATACTACACAATACAAGTTACTCAAGATGTCTCTTTACACCCGTTTTCTTTGTTCAAGGCAGGCCAGCTATAGCTAACAACAGAGCAGAATGAATATTTCCCAATATGAAGGGTGTCTGTCTTTCACACAAGTTAATCAGGGTGTAAACTAACACATTTTTTCCTAAATAAGTTATCTACTCATCTGAAGTAAGTACCTCTACAGGTTGCAGCACATCTACTGACATTATGCTTGTGTTTTGGCATACATATATTCAAAGACTCATTTTCACCTGAAACCATGTATTCCAGAAGCATAAACTGGGGCATGATCATCATTTCATGTTTTAGAAGAAGAGTTAGCAAGTTATGAAAGCCAACAACCCAGGTCTGTAAGACAGAAATGAAGGCTTAAATGTGCTGTACTATGACTGTGCCACAGGCATGACTGGGGAAAACACTGTGGGTTTTCTTCATGACCGGGGAAAACACTGTCTGTTTTCCTCTAATTCCTGCAAATAACACATATGTGCGCAAGAATATGTGCACATATGGAGACAAACACAATCTCCCAGCATTACTCATCAATGCTGAGCTAACAGCTATATCGTGAAGCATGATGGGTAGGAGGGACAGACATGGGGTTCTGAGGGGTTCACAGGCACAGCGAGGATAGAGAGGAAGGTGATATGGTTTAATAATTTACCCCTCTCAGCCGCCTCCATGTTGGGGTCTTCATCCGCGAGACTGGCTGGCACGCCATATGTGCCTTTGATCTAAGAGCATATAATGGAAAGAGAGAGGCAGAGA
>OMLB01055573.1:0-16705 GCA_900302555.1 Myripristis jacobus
TCTTGAGTCACGGACAGCTTGCATGAAACTTGCCTGCACACACTTCTTTAATCACACTGTACATGCCACATGGATACTGTATTTAAAGTTGTCTGTTTCAATGCTGTAGGTCTATAAGGGGTCTAATTAAACGTTAGAGGCATAGACAACACGCACTTGACACCCCACCTCCCCCCCACAGATATGTACACACCATCCCTCTCTCACAAACACACCCATATTTACCGTAAGAAGGACAAGAGCTGAGCAGCAAAGGTGGTTCCTCATCTTCTTCAATATATTCTTCTATGTACATATGATCTATAAGACAGAAACAAATCAAGTTGGAAAGGATGGTTAGATGCACTCCTATAAAAACAGTATCATTGCAGTTTTAATAATATTATACATTAATATTCAACTTGGCCCTCTCCTTTTTCAGTAACTGGATTCTTAATATAATTTATCAACCTTTTATGGGCATTCCTAAGGGAAGGCAACATAAGACTGTTAATGATACTGCAAAACTCCTGATTTAACCTGCAAACACACACACACACACACACACACACGTACAAACACACACACAGTTGCCACAAAACACCTGAGTCATTTTTGCGACTTATCCAGGGCACAGTGACTAGAGCAACAGGGAGGTAAGGAGCAGTGTGAATATGCTGTAAATAGCATTTAACATGAATCAGCTACTTTTTATGGATATGTGTGAATGAACAGGGGAATCTCCAGGGCTATTTTTGGACCACACACACACATATGCATTTAAAGCCATTATTCACTGTAGTCAAACATTTTAATTTCCCAAAACGCTCATCTGCGTCACGACACAAACAGCTGACCTCTGACATTAACTAGCCCCTCTGGCACTGAGGCGAGTGAGGAAAACTTTTTTTTACATCCATAAGTGTATACAATGCAAAAATATATGCTGAAAAAGATGGCAAGGAAGTTTAAAAAGGTGCTATTTTTAGGCTTTGAAAATAGAGACACAAGCAGCTGAGTGACACCATTAAAGTCAACCAGGACATATTGATGGCTAATTTTGACCCCACACATTTGGATATGTGTGCCACAAGCCGTACCATGCCGTACTTGAGTGAAACATCACGTGGATCTCTGAAGTCTTGGCTATATTGCAGTCAGAAACCATCCGACAACTGCAAAGTAAAAATAGCATTTCTCTAAGCTTTGCTCTTTAGATACACACTTTACTTGTGTGTATATATATGTACATATCTTTCTAAGCAGTTGCCTTTAGCACCTAATGCACCAGTTTCAAGTCCCACTGCAACTTAGATATCAAGAAGGTCAGAAATAGTGCAATCACTTTGCTTTAGATTTTATTTAACTTTTTTTTGTTTTAACTATTATTTGCAATCTCTGCTACCTGAAGCTGACTGAAGTTTTCACTACTTGCTGTGACTTCATGAAGATGTGCAGCAGTGTGAAGGGCCCAGTTCAAGGTCCTCTGTCTGCAAACATCCACCGTGCTGCAAGCTTATCCAAACCTTTTTATTTTTTAAATTATAGATATTATGAATTAAAACAGCATTTTAAAGCTTACTCGTGTTATTAAAGAGACCTGCCAGTAAGCAGAAGGTCATTTGTGGTAGAATTTTAACCCTACACCTTTTTGTTGAGGCGAGCGAGCGAAAAACAAAATATAAAATGTTTTTATTAGATCGCTGGAAGTTCAATAAAAAGCTTGCTGACACTGCGCTGGTGGTTAATTTTGTAGCCCTCTACATTGGGCCATTACTAATTAAATTAAATATGTGGTCTCAGGCATAAGCATTGATTTGTAAATGGCACTCCAAAATTATTATAAGAAATAAATGCAGCGCCTCATAAAACATAAAAAACATGGTGTTCAAATTGCTATAACAGCCTAACAGGGTGAAAATAATGATAACTGCACAGGCCACTGCTGCTGTGTGACCGGCAAATTTTAAAAAAGCAACATTTTCTTGGTCAAAACGTGCTGTGATGCCGTTTTTGCGGGCAAAATTACAGGGATGCCGATTTGCACGGGACTAGTATTATCAGGGGGACGGCGGACTGTCAGAGCACAGTAGATCATTTGTGGTGGAATTTGTACTTTCAGAATTACAGACATTATGGATTCACACGGCATAAAAATCAGTGAAGACAACTCTGCAATTATTAAACCTCATCCTGTGTGACTTAAGTCATTGTGAATCCAGTAATCTCAACAAGCCATGTAATGAATGAGTGGAAGTGAACATGCTAGAGATTGGCCAGAGGGTGTTGGGAACGTTTTGACCTCCCTCGCCCTCACTGACAGATTGGTTTACCCCAAAAAGGCTTGTAAAAAAACACCAGTGACCAATGCAAACACATAGAGGAATGCGGAATGTGTCCAACAAAAAAAAAAAAAAAGGAGTAGAGGAGAGAGCTCGAGAGACAGAGAGAAACAAAGACTGAAGGAGAAGTGGGGCAGAAAATGCAAACAGGGTGGAGTAATGGAGTGGACAATAAGGAGGAGAGGAGAGGAGAGGAGAGGAAAAAGTGAACAGTGCAGGGAAAGCGAGAAAGACGAGAAGAAAGGAAAAATGGAGGGGAGAGGAGGTAATGATGAGAGACTCAGAGAGAGAGAGAAAGGAGAGAGAGGAGAGTGATAGAGAGGCAAACTCACCCCAGACTTGCAGCGGACTGACTCGGTTGCCGTGGCAACTCAGCTAGGATGCTATGGGTACAGCTGCAAATGCGGACTCAGGACCAAACTCAAAACCAAGAGCTCTGTCTCTAACAGCTGTCTAAGTTCACAAACACCTCACAAGTTGCTTTTAAAAGTGCAGATTTTTTTGTTTTCTAAAATATCAACAGCTAGAAAAATGTAATGAAAAACAGTTTAAAAAAAAATAGATCTAAAAAAAAATCTAAGTGTGGAACAAAGTAGACGCTCGAATGCAACTGTCAAAGAAGTTCCACAAGAAGTTACGAACAACACACACACACACACACACACACACGCACAAGTCAGACACACACAAGTCTGTCTAGCTGACTGGCAAACTTCAGTGTACCTGCTTGTGTCTTATACTGTCACTCTGACCACAGACACACCCCTCACGGCCTTAGGACATGCCCCCTTCTCTCACTGCTAAATCAGTGTGTGTGAGTGTGTGTGTGTGTGTGTGTGTGTATGGAAAATGTGCGTGAGGGGTGAGGCAAGTTTAATGTACCTCCTCACCTTTGACCATGCAGCAAAACATAATGTTTTAACCATTAGTTAGAGAGCAAATCAACACTTCTGTGCTCCAACCCATTCATTCTCTTACAGTGTGTGTGGTCAGCGCACACACACATGAACCCACAAACCCAGGCACACACATGCATACACACACACACACACACACACAACATATATGAGACAGTATAGCTCTGGCTTGTGCTTGCACATATGAAATGAATAAGTGTGTGTCAGCATGCATGAACATGCCTTTGTACATATACGTGTATGCATAGGTTTTTACATGGGTACTCATTTCGCATGTGTGAGAATGTGGGCATGCACACACACACACACACACACACACACACACACACCTACACACACAGAGGGTGCTGCAAAGCTATACCACCCAGCCAATACCACGCTGTGCCTTTATACAAACAAGAAAATAAAAAATGTAATGGGTTTATGATTTTGGTCCGGCAAGGCCCTCATGCCAATAACAGGCTTCTGCAGCATAATTTCAGGGAGGGAGAGAATGATAAAGCAAGGATGGAAAAACCACTACTTTGAAAAAACAACACAGTGCTGAAGGGCAAGGGCCAGTCGATCGAAATGGAGAGGGAGAGAGAAAAGAGAGAGAGAGAGAGTGGGAGAAAGAAGAGAAAGTGGCAGGCAGTGAGATCGCTAAAACCAGCATTTAAAATTCAGCCTGATAGCACGTTATATATAGAAGCATCTGTTAAAATGCCATATAGACCAGGGCAAGAAGCTAATTACATGTCTCTCACACACATGCATGCACACACACACACACACACACACACACACACACACACACACATGCACACACAAAACCAAATACAGAAAAAAGCGATCAATAAAACAACAATGATAGAGAGAGGAAAAGAAAAACAGGACCTACACTTAAGCATTACTTTTTTGGAAAGTGTCAAGTAACAAATTGGACCGGTTTGGAGGGATTGAGGAATGTTGGCTTTCCAGAGGCAGCCTCTATTGACCTCTGCAATTGTGGTCATTGGACCAACTGTCCTTGAACACAACTGACAGAGATAGATGGAAGCGGAGCAAGGTAAAACTGAGTGCATAAAATACCCCATCCTTAAACACTGTTTTTCAAAGGCTGGATTGAAAAGTAACATGGGTCAGACTCAGTTGAAGGAAGACCTCCCACTTTTTACTGGCTGCTAGGTTTGGCCTACAAGAAATGTCCTTTAAAAATAGCCTTGAAAATGACAGAAAAAATGTTTGAAAATCCGCTTTATATCACACTTAGACCGCATTAACATGTGACCTCCATGCAAAGGTTTGGGCATATAAGCAGTGCTGTGGAAAGCAATGCTTTGTAATGTTTCCATGGGTCAAAACCTGCAGGTGCAATGCAAGATTATTAAAACGGGGTCCTAAATTATTCTGAAGACACTGACATCAAGAGCTATTGCATGTTACATTAGTAAAGTGTTTCTAAGTCTTGACTGTGAGCAAGTTGGAATGAAGTCATTAATCAGTGCAAAGGCTTTTGTTTACCAGAAAAATCAAACGTGGAACCAGGAGAAGGACCACCACCCATATTGAGCAGTAAAGTGTCACCTATAGCGGCACATATTGTGAAAATGCACCAAGAAATGTTGTGTCCTGAAACGATCTTCAAAAGCCTAAAAGCCTAAAAGCCTTAAATACTAAAATGTGCCCCGGCGTTCACCGCTGTCCTGAAACTCACCCATTTACAGTCGGAACATTCAGGCCAGCAGTGGCTGTGTGTGATGTTGCATCGAAATCCAGTTTGTCTGAGGTTTTCCCCACAAAACCCACCACAGAAGTGACCGCCACACGTGGGACGTCCACTGTCCCAAAGGCACGTGGTGTTCACTGCAGGCCTTCAAACGCCCATTCCTTAAATCCATCTCTTCCTCCTCTCATCCCTCCATCTGTCCCACAGCACAAATGCCGACTCATAATAGCAAAGCAGCCTCTGTCACCCGCCCACCTCCTAACCCTATTTCACTGTTTCTGCTCTTTTACAATTTTATTTGACTCCTCGCTCATCTGCTCCCAATCCCTCCATCCACCATCCCAGCCCACAACAATACAACAGCAGTTCCCGCCTCACCATCTCTTCACACTTGCTTTTTCTTTATTTGACAACATTAATAACCCCCGCCCCCTCCATCACCTTTCATTCCTTCCATTTCAGGAGGTCACTGGTGCCAAAAGTCCGTAATGGGCAACATATTGTGTGTGGTTATTCAAAATACGCAGAGCAATTGAAATTGAAATGACATTTTTTTTAATCCCTGTGTTTGCAGCTGGATTAGGTTTTATGACAGCAAGTACACAAGTCCCAGTTTGTGCAAAAGAGGCTCTCACAGTGAAAAGAAGCTGAAACTGTCCTCTTCAGCATGACCGACACCAGCAGCACATCCACGTGCAGCAGCCCCAAAAACACTTTTTCAGTGTGCACTGAAAAAACGATTTGGCCTGGGACGAGGAACTTGGAACTTAGGCCATGTCTACACTGAGTCGGGTAAATTCAAGAGTGCTGTTGTGGTTCTCCATCCACACTACACCACACAAGTGTTTTCATTTCCCAAAAGCCCCCCATCCACACTGCAATGCTCCAAAAGTCCCCTGAACTGCTCCCCTGGGACTGCGGCCTAGACCACTGGCTCTCAACCTGGGGTCCTTGAAGGGTTCCAGTAGATCCAGAGAGAAATGGAGAATATTTAAGAAAAAATGTATAAGAATGATTATTCAGTTCATAGGTTTCACAAGCTTGTTAATCCTGTTAATTTGCCAATTTACACTATAGACAGTTATGGAATAAATACATCTTAACAGAGTCCACGGACTGATGTGCATCAACTTGGAGGTCCTTGAAAAAAAAAAAAAAGGTTGAGAACCATTGGCCTAGATCACATGACAATCCGGTGTCAGCGTTTGCTGAAATCTCGGTTTTTCCCCGTTCAAACTACAATATCAGACCAGGAGAGTGGTTTTGAAAATCCTCCTTTTTGCAGGTTAAAAATTCTGGTTTAAAAGTGGTTGGACGGTTGAAACGGAGATTTTAAAAAAAAAGTTGTATACCCGGCTTTGTGTGGACACAGCCTGCTCCATGAGAAGTCTGAGAAATTTTTGTCTCTTGGCTTAAATGCCTTCATCCATTCATTTTTTTCCACTCTCTCTCCTCTTTGTCTCATCCACGTGCCGTCTCTGCCCCAAGCCTTGTTTTTTCTGCTTCAAAGCTGCCAATCCTGTAATTGCATTTTACTGTTTGTATTTTTCACTTTTCATAAACCTCCTCCGTGTTTCACACTTGTGCCGGCCATGTGCTTTGGCTGGGAGGCTACATGTGCATGAATGAGCGGGTGCAAAGGACAGGGAGAGAGATCAAGAGAGAGGCAAACAGGGGAAAAGAGAGAGAGAACCAGAGGGATGAGGGGAGTGGTGAAGCAGCAGGATATAACGGGACATTAACACCTCTCAGAATATCCCAGAGGACACAATAAAGACGCCAACATAAGGGCTAAACAGCTCTGGGCTGGAGACACAAACACCCACGATGCCGTAGTGAGTTTATGTGATTGGACGAAAAACAACAAGACAGGACAAATGCAAAACAGGCCAGAGCAGGATGGGAGAAGAGAGCAGCAGAGAACGTGATGACTTTTCTTAGTGTGTGTAAAACAGTAATTACCCAAAACCCTTGATGCTGTTGTTAAACAGATACAAATAACAAGTCGCAACAACATCAGATGACCAGTCACATTTTGTGTTTTGTTTGGCGGAGCTAAAAATAGCAACAATAAAGAAGTAATGGCGAAGACATGACAAAAACATGTACATATTCCATGCCGTGGTGGTTTTTGGGGTGAGGACTAGAATCACAGCCAATGTGTTTGAGAGCTTTTTCTGGTTCCTTGATGTCATACACCAGCTGAGCTGAGAAATCCTCCTAGATGAAGCTGTGAAGGAAGGAAGGAACCACAGAACGGGAAACACAAGAATGAGTGGAATCTCAGGTCTTTCAGTCTGAGGTCAGTGAGGGGCAGAAACGATCAAGGTTAAAGAAAGGGTCCAGCTGCCGCCATCTTGGCTTTCGAACAATGGGCCATATTCAGAGTGGGTGTGTAACACTGTAGTTATACATGTGACTCTTACATGATGTTCACCCCATCATGCCAGAATGCATTCAATGTCAAATCTGAAGCCACAAAAAAACATATTTAAATCTTGTTTACAGATTTCAAACATGAGTTAGAGTTGTCCTAGTCTTGTGTAGCCACACCTCCAGCTCAAACTACAGAGATCAGGAGACATTTTTGTCATAAAACATGGGGTAAGAAAGACAGTCTGAGGACTTTCAGTTTAAAGTAAGATTCTTGTATAATGATGCGCTCATTTCCCTAATGAAAAAACCAAAGCTAGTTGACTGAAAAAAGCTCTGGTTGCTCCAGTTTCCATTCCAGTGACATCAGAGCAGACAAAGATGGTGGGAAACAATTTGCCTTTGGAAGTTTACAGCAAGAACTTAATCAAGTGTCAAATGGTCTGTGTAGGCTACTGCTTAATGCTGCACACACTTGTGTTGTTACCCTTGAAGGAAAATGCAGAGTGTCGGCCTCTTGTTGGAATCCATTTTTCCCGAGTTGACACCATGAAACTCAAGGTCGGCGCAGATTAGAAATTTACAAGTCGGAAATTGAAATTGAAGTTGAAATGTACTTTCAATTTGTTTTCCTGCCCAGGTGGATCAAGTTTCCATTGTTGGCTTAAGTACGTTAAGTACGCTAAGTTAGATGCTTTGACTGAGACAATATGTTCAACACCATTTTCTGTGATGCATGACATGGGAGGGAGAATTTTCTAGCTAACTATTTATAGCCATTTACAGCTATACAAGTCACTGATACTATATGAATGGTAGTATAACCGCAATGAATAAAGTGCAAATAAATATTCCCTTAAAACAAACATGACCAAGTAGAGTCTTACTGTGTGTCACTCATGAGTAAGATACAGTTATTAATCCACCAATTAGTAAATTAACTATCCACATCTGGGATTAATCAAAGCAATTTTTGAGGCTAGTGCAAGGCTGTGGCTTTGCCTCACTAGTGAGCTAACTGGAGCAGCTTCCTTGTTGTTCCGGTGACAGTAAATGCTCTGTCCTCACACAAACTGACTAGTTTGAATGATGATGTCTAGATTTCTCCAGACCGCTGTTGTTTGACCCGGATGTGTGGCTACAAGAGATTAGAGGCATTGAGACTCACATTGTGATTAGAATCCCAGTCTGGATGCAGTCCAGTCACAATGTGCCTATGAGCAATTTCTAAAAAATGGACAGAATAGTAGGAAGCTGCAATGATAATTTATTGATCACTGAAAAAGAAATTCTCTTCCAGTTTGTCCCTCTCAACAGTGAATTCAGTGCACACGGACAGCCATGAAACTTTTAGATTTAGAAGGGATTTAGATCCGTTCATACGCCACACTGCTGCCCGTGCATGGCTTAATTCTCCATGGCTTTAACACAACTTTGTCACTATTGCACAGATGGAGCAAAATCTCTGTTGGCGAAATTTTCTTATAACGTAAAGCTCGATGTAAAAAACCATCTGGTGGGAAATATCTTCCTGGCTTTGTTGCACTTTAGATGTACTTCAGATTAAAACCAATGCTAGTGTTGCCCCTTGTTGTACGTAGATTTTTTTTTAAAGAGAAAGCATCTGCAACCATATAGATGCTGAACACCAATAGACATGACCAAATCAGGACGGGTAGCATGCATATTTAAATTTCTTGATGCTGCAAAAATGGCTGACCCTGCATTTTTAATGAATGCTCTATAAATGAACACCCAATATTTGGTTTTTGCACCCTGTAATGACGTAGAAGTGAAAAAAAAAATCACCCATTCACATGCCGATAATGGCTACCCATTACGCCCAGCAGACCATGTGGCGTGTTCAGCTTTGGGGAACACCTCGTTGTCACACACGTGCACATTATCTTACGGCCCCGACGAGTGAAATGCAACACAAAAGGACTGAGCAGGCAAAAAAAAGGTTTAAGGTAATTACACTCCATTATCCATCAGACATTTCGTGGACTGAGAGATAATGTGCACGTGTATCGCAACGACGTGAAAGCGACAACCATACCCTCTGTTTGACTTAATGGAGGTGCCCATTATCAGCAATTGAATGGCTGATTTACACCAACACTTTCTACGTTATTATATGGACAATGTCTCATTATGGGGATCGTGTCTGATAACTGGGCAGGTTTGGCCTCTCCTCACTGGATGCATTTCTCATTACTGTCTCTTTGTCTCTCAGTGCGCCCTCTATCATTCGCTCTCCCTGTCCTTGGTTTGGTATGATGTCACCCTGTCATGTTTTCCAGTGGAACCGTACACCAGACGAAACCTAAAGGGCCTCTGCTGCGTGTCTCCCTCACGCCGTTTATCAGATGTCGCCAGGGTGGAGAGAGAGTGAGGATTAATTAACAAGACCCAATGGTGAGAGGAAGAGGTGAGAACAACGGGGGTGAGACGGAAAGTGCGCAGAGAGACGCCACAGAGAGAGAGGCCGAAGAGAATTTGCTTGGATGCAGTAAGGTGTTCAGCTGTGGTGACGGTCCTGTGATGGCAACACCGCTGCAACACAACCGCAGATCCTGGGATAAACCGGGGCGACGCTACACCACTCCACTTTCCCACACCTGCCACCGTTGACATGCACGCAGTGGATTCAAGTGTTTTAATCCTTAAAGTCTTACTTTTACTTGAAATTTCCCCTTAAGATTTTTTTTTTTCCATATCATACATCGTCACATGTTGTGTATCTGCTGGTTGAGACGCGTCATTGAAGCTACATCACACTTATATTGGTTCATTAGGACTTATTTTATATCTTTATATCCTTATATCTTTTATATCTTTATATCTTTATCGTCTGAACAAAGCTCAGAGTGATGACAAACCCACCCAGATGTCAAAGACTTTTTTTTGGCACAATTCCCTCTCAAAAATGTCTCTGTTCACTGTCTCTATTCTTGTATCCCACTCTAAAACTAATGAAATAAGTACAGACAGGTTAGTTAGTTAGGTTAGTTAAAACATGTGATGAGTTCTTATATCGTTATCTGAATTCCATTGCGAGTCAATGGTTGTTTTTTCACTGTTTAGCAAATGTTTTAAGATCGATGTTGGGCAATCACTCTGAAATAACTCCAGAGTACTGTGTGTTTTGCTGAGGTGAGTGAGGTGAGTGAGTTTTATGTGCCAAAAACCGTTGCCCTGAATAACTTTTTAAGCAGCAGCGGTGAAAAAAACAGTCACAAAGAGTTGAGTTTCCTCTTGAAAAGCTCTCAGGCTCTCAGGCAATCAAAGCGGGGCTTGGAGAAGGTATCAAGTTCCAACACAGATAAATTGCTTTTGATAAGGTCGTCTCTGTGTCTACAACTCATCACTCTGCATTCCGCTTCCTGCAAAGGCATGCTGTTAAAACGGTTTGGTGATATAATTTAAACTGTACTTACTGTCAAACACTGAACACTGTGGCAGCAGACAGAACGTGGAACAGGTGTAAAATACAAGGAGCTTGGCATCACGGATACAGACACAGGTGACCTTGTGTCCGTCCATCTTTCCATAGACTGGACTTAAATTAGTTCATTCATTTTTTATTTGCTTTTATGGCTTTTAGATCTCAGTTATATTTGACACTTCAGATACCGATTCCCTACAAGCTGGACGGCATTCACACACAATCAGGCAATGTGTGCAAAACACCAGTCCTCCCATTCATTTGAAGGAGGGTCGTGTGTTTAGGCTGTGGCTGTGTGTAACGCAGAGATTTCAGCAAAAAACAACAACTCTGCAATTGTCCAGCAAGCAGTAGAACCAGAATCAACTTTTGCCCGAATGAAACCCGACATCATGCTGTAGTAGCCAGTCACATAAGCTGATGATCAGACCAACAAACCAATGGCGTATCGTAAATGTATGATAACTTTGCCCTCTGTGTGATATCCGATCACTAATACCAAAAAGTGGCCAAAATGCGATAATTTGGCCATTTCACGGAAATTGTGCATAAATTAACTTTTTTCCCTGACTGCTGATTCAGGATAGTTTTTTTCTTTTTAACATTTCAAATAGTATTAAAGAAATCTGATCCTACATCTGTGTTTAGAGGGAAACACGTCCATGAGAGTGAGAGCACATTGCTCTCCTGCGGTCTATGTTGTCAGCAAGTGAAGTGTTTTCTCCTCATGTTTGGCTATTGTAATTGGCTAGAATATGTGAGTAGGCGATGCCAATGTTGTTTCTCACAATAAATATGTTTTTCGTTTTTTTTTTTAATTACACATTTACACCTATGGTTTCTTGTTAATTGGTCTTGTACTATAATTTTCTTCAAAATACGCTAGTTTTAAACCTCCGGCACGATAGTTCAATAATTCCCATCTGGCAACACTAAGACAGACGGACCATCTAGTGACACACCCACACCTCCACACAGCCCTGCGGTGTTGGCTTCTGTCTGAACGCAGCCTGAAGGGCCAAGCAGGCAGGACCACAGGTGACCATTAGTTTGGCCCTTGGGAGCCATCATTAACTCACTCATTGAATCAGGCATTTACATACATACATTTTGTTTCAAACTGTCAGTCTCATAACAAATAAACCAATTTCAGACCAGATTCAGTCTCTGACCCAAGTGATTCTTCCACAGAGATCTAGACTTGCACTAAACTGATGAAAATGGGAGGCTCACCAGACGTCAACCTGCAAAACATTCTGGCGCCCAAAGAAGGCAAGGCCTACTTGAGTTTTTCAGTGCTACAAATTTAGGGTTTAAGAAGACAAACAACAGAAGGATGTGGGAGGATGGGAGTGGAGAAAATAGTTGTGTAACATTATGTGTTTTTGAGGGTCTGGTATTTTCCCTTACATCATTAACACCACTAACAGTGGATGTAAATCAACTCCTTATGTTCACACACCTTTACGACTAATTCACAGCAGTGTCACATACCAGACCAACATGAGATGGACCAAAACACACACACAAAAAGACGGTGACACATTACCAGCATGTACACCAAAGAACATACAGATCCTTGCACACACACTCACTGACAAATTTGTACATGCATCGTCAAGCATACACACACACAACAACAACACCAGCACCTATAACCTGCTATTTCTATTTGTCAAACAAAGACAAAGGATTTGGATAATCACTGTTTTAGTCACTGGTAACTGTTGTGGAGGAAAATCCTCTCTATTTCTAAAACTGAGGTCAGAATGAGAGAATCTGCTTTTAAGCCCATGCAAACACAATTGTTATCCCATGTTTGATGAAAATGTATGTAATAAAAATGTCCTCTTACTGTATGGGAACCGGCCTTATTCAGTTTTCACACTCTCCTGCGCTCGGGCAAAACTGAGGCAAAGCTGTAACTATAATGAGGAGAGCTCATTCCAGCCAAGCAGAGGGATATTGAGCCTGAAGAAGTGCTCCTTAATGGACGGCTGGGTCGGTCAGTCCAATTCCCAGGGGGACATTCCCATCTTGCAGAGGAGGAGACGAGAGAGATGGAGCAGTGGGAATCTTTACTGAACCTCTGGGAATGTTAAACAACTCCATATGCACTCAGTGCTGCATGTCTCTGAGAGGGCTGCAGTCATTTTTAAGTACATTAGTGGAAGTACAGTAGGTAAGCTTGCATGTAAAGTGTGTACAATGCATGTGCGTGTGTGTGTGTGTGTGTGTGTGTGAAATAACTTCCATATGGATGTGATCAAGGACAAAAAAAGGGGATAAGCAGGAAAACATTCTTGCAAATCATGATTTTGGAGCATGCACGCATACACGCACACACACACACACACACACACACAAACACATATATTTATGGATCTAAAAATGCTGCGTACTGAGTTGTATTCAATAATTCTATAAAAATGCTGCTACAGATGAGAGTTTCAATTTCCTGCCATGTGGCTACATTGTCATTACTCAGCGGTTGTTTTGAAACAGGGCATGTCTGTAGCACTGCTCACATGAGGGACTGTTTGGATTGCCTCCAGAGCATACACACACACACACACACACACACACACACACACACACACAGTCACTCACTCACTCCTGCCTTGTCCCAAAGACACTGAAGCGGACCTGAGTTTCGCTGGTGTGTGATTTACTCTGGCAACTAAAGGCGTGCGCTTGGTATTTGGCGAGATTTTGCTAGCCGAGTGTGGTTTCTTTCAGCTGCGTCTCTCTTACCCCAAGGTCTGCCATAGGGGAACATCTGTGGTCTCTTTTTCCTCTTTTTTTAAAGCTTATTTTTATGTCTGTGCTATTGAACAGCGCTCAGGAGGGAGTGACAGGAAAGATGGAAGCGAAAGAGAGAAAAACGGAATGATATGCAGTAAAAGTTCATGAACTAGATTCAAAGTTGGTCCATTCACCCCGGACTGCTGCTCACTGCTTTTGCCCTGACTGAGCCGTGAACTGTGACTGAGCAGTCTGCCACTCAGGGTTCAAACCACAGTGGAAATAAGTCTATATATGAGCTGTTGTACCATCCATCATGTCAACAAAAACTGTGTATGATATGGTCTTCAGCAAGGAGTAGAGATGGACCAAAACATCCTACTCAAGCAGAGGTGCTGTTCCTCTAGTGACTTTAGTTAGGTAGAAGACAGGCAGTCGGGGCTTAGCCTTGATACTTGGTATGCACTCTGCCAGGAGAGCCACCATGGCACCCAGCAATGATCCGGTGTCTGATATCGATACGGAGCTGTAACTTTCTTTTTTAAATCTGTATACTTACCTAAAAGTAGGCTAGTGTTGCTGCCTCCAAAAAGACACTCAAAAACATACAAGCACACAACAAAACTACTCAAGGACTGTAAGGGGTATTGAGTTACCTCCATCCTTGGCAAGGAGTAATACACGTTCAGTTTTCCTTTTAATCATCAAATACAATCAACATACTCACAGAGGGAATTAATCATTGTCATTAACAGTTGCAGTAAGAAACACAATAGAATACCAGCACTGCTCACACTGTCCCAACACGCCAACAACTGCTGACACACGACCTTTGAACTTAAACTGCAAGAGAGCCCAGACATCCGGGAAGTGACTATTTTCCACTTCCAGCAATGCAAGAGAATGAGCTCAACTGACTGAATCGCTGTCTCGTCGCAGCATGACTTGCAGTTTGCTCACTTACACATCATCAGTGTCAAAATAAACACACACAAACCAAACACTCTGAACGGGACATAAGCTCATCGTCAGAGAGAGAGGATGCAGGGAGGGCTTATATGACTGATATCAGTAGACTTCGGGATCACCTTTTTGTGTTTTTAACTTTTTATCCTGTTTCTTATCTATCTATCTATCTACAGCTATCTATCTCTATCTATATATATGCACATCAAGAACAGTTATACAACCTAATTCCAATGCAGCTATTCAAGGTGGAATATTTCTTCCTGCCAGAACCCACCAGGGTCAGTTCAATTGCTGGGCTGCAGCTCTTTCACTCAAAAACTCCTACTTTAGCATGTGTGCATCTATGTATATGCTATGGTGTGTATGTGTGTGTGTGTGTGTGTGTGTGTGTGTGCGTGTGTGTGTGTGTGTATGTGTTTGCATGCTCCTTCGTATACGCCTTCAGGACTTTGTGCCTCGTTCCCCTCTAATTATATGATTCTGTACCAATCTGTGTGTCCGGAGCACTGGGTCCAGCTTGGACCGGGACGTGTGGTTACTGAAGTGGGAATTTCCTTGGCACGCAGCTTCCTGGCTGACACAGGGGAAGCAGGCCGCAGTGGCACGGGGACGGAAGACAACCTGGCGGCAATCCCAACCGCTCTGGTTGGATGGATGAACAGACAGATGACAGGATTGATGGCTTAATTAAAGCGTAGCCTTGTCTTGTGTTCCATATGCACTCACGCACGCACAAAAATCAAGAGGTGCATCTGTGCATGTTAAGTTCCCCTGATAATCCCTTAAGCTGGTGCAAGTTTTGGCCTGCTGGTGTGTGTGTTAGCCGAGCGTCATCTCTGTATGACGCACGCCTCATGCTCATAGAGAATGGTGGTCGATGATGGTTCTCTTGTGTACCCGTCTCTTTTGCTTTCTCCTTTTGATCTCTCTTCCTCATCTTTTTCCCTCCTCAGCCTTCTCTCTTTTTCTGTCTTTTCTTCATTCTCATCCACAGAACTCAAGCAGACTTAATGCTTCTTTACAAAATCATGATTTTGACTTGTGTCACACATTTACAGTAAGACAGGATATTTGTAAACACAGGAAGTCTCATATCAGTACTTTCTATCTCCCATTTTCTCTCTCTTTCTTTCTCCCTCACTCTCTTATTTTACTTGTTGCCACTTGCAGACCTTGGTATGTCTCCTTTTCTCTCTGGTTATAAAATGAATTCCATAGCGAGACCTGTCTCACATCTCTCTCTCATTGTCAGTTCTCTCCTTCCATCTGTTTCCTTCTCGCCTTTTCCTTTCACTTATCTCTCCGTTACTTTAACGAAAAAGAAAAGATGGTTCATTACGTAAAAAAGAAGAAAGGTAGTATTTCCAAAACAGAGAGAAAGGGCCTTGTTCCCCCCAAAAATCGAATTTTGACTGAACATTGCTGTGCTGCACTTGAATGTATAGATGTGCAAATGCTCTCATGGTTTTATAGTTTTGTATTTTTATATTTATTAGCTCATCTGTCTCAGCTTTTTATTACATACATTTTCATAAAACACTGGGTAACAGTTGTTTTTATATGGTCTTTGTTATATTTTTTTAATATTTTTAGACATTTTTAGACGTATTTCATTTTATTTTATGTACCAATCTGGGAGTTGCCCACCAGAATTCATTGTGCAATGGTGCGATGATAAAAGCAAAAAACAAAAACGCTATTCTATTCTATATTGAATGTTGTGTACATCTATTACAGATGTTGCCTGGGTTTTTGATCAAAATAATATTTTCCTGCTTTTACTGCTGTTTGACTAACAGTAAAATCTGTTTTTCCAAATGCAGAAGAATGTCCCCCCACCCACCCCCAACCTCTTTTTTTCCCTTCTCTCATACAACAATGGAGCAAAGTAAATGCCTTGGGTGGGGCATGGGGATAAAATAGGGGTTAAATTTGGCTTGGGTTAAATCCACCCATACACCACCTCCTAATTAAGGCTGAGTGTGTGTGTGTGTGCGCGCGCGTGCACGTGTCTGTGTGTTCATGTGTGTGTGAGTGAGAGAGTGTGAGTGAGTCAGTGTTGTTTTGTTCATTTGTGCTTGCATGTCTACCTGCTTATGTAAGTGCATATATGCATATATATGTCTGTGTGTGTGTGTGTGTGCATGTGTGTGTGTGTGTGCCTGTCAGTCAGAGTGGTATAATTACAGATGTCAGCTTTGGTGGAGTGAGCTGTTATGTCAGT